>JAQBSW010004218.1:0-72066 GCA_029291075.1 Eudiplozoon nipponicum
TACGTACATGTGTATCAATTATATTTTAACGAAGTTTTTAGTTATGTATACACATACACATGCACATGCGTGGCGTGCGCCTATTTAATGGTATGCCAATAACTATTATTTAATTATTATATCTTGATTGCAACCCTAGTGGTTTGAATTTAAATTTAACATGTGCATTGGTCTTTCGGACTTCTAGTTTTATCACTCATGGCATGTTTTTATGACGAGTGTTTCTGAATTATTGGTCTTCCCCCACCTGAAAGTGAAGGCCATCTCAGTTACGTCATTTTACATTGAGTGTGTAAAACGAATAGTTAACGCAAGCAATTGATAAATTATTATTCAGCCACTCTGGTATAAATTAGTTAGATGAAAACATGAGATATGAAAATGTACATACTCACATGTGACACGCGAATATCTAATGAAAGGCCAGTCTTAAGTGTAAATATTATGGCTAGAGGAATAACGCGCTTGCTTAATTAGTTTCGTTTGTTCAACTTGTGAGGCATATTGCAACTGATGAAGACCGAAATATCTTGTCAAAAGAAAACTACTGGAACAATGAAAGCTGCGTTAGTCAAAACGCAGATCAGGTAATTTCAATTAAACCAGGTTCGCAAAAGCAATTTTCATTCAACCGTATAAGCACTTCTACAGAAGTCGTAAAGATTATCTGCAATCACAAGCAACCGTGAAAAATGTTCGCAGTGCGACTAACGACCACGGAGAACGTAACAATTCTCCTATTTATGAGCTTCGATCAATCGCGTTCAACCTATCTACGTACTTTCAAATATTGTCTATTTATAACTATAAAGTTTATTAGTTTCCGCGTGTTTGCACTCGTTACAATTCGTAATGGATTTAGAACGACTATCATTGCTTATAATAAACATCTATGAAAATATGCACTTTTGTATCACTGGCTATTCATCAGTGTTTTCACGTATTTGAGGGTCAAACTGGAAGACAAAATGCAGCCTGTACTATAAAGGTATCTATTATTAATACAAGTATCTTCAATAAGTCGCGTAATTTTTTAACTTTGGAACAAATGTTTCTTATACTGTAAACGTTATTTTGTAGATGTCTATAAACTATTAATAGAGTTTTCAAAACCGTAATGATTAAGTAAGTCTAAACTTATTACAAAGTTAGAATTAGACATGATAAATGCTTTGCACTCTTGTAAGATATGATCAGTTTAATAAAGAGATGAGAATTTTGCTATTCTACCTTCTAAATTCATTCATTATACCATTAATTAGTTTGCTTTTAAATGATTAAATTTTGTTTTAAATTTAGTTGTTATCTTTACTTTCATGTGTTTTGTATTTGGTAACATTTAAAAAATCAGTTTAGCGTCTTCCAAGAAGTCTTTTAATCGTAGTTGGTCTATTTTAAAATAAAGAGCCATTAATTCATATTTACCAAAATACTGAACAATATCGACTTTGCTTGATGATACGTGCAATAATCATGGATTTCTGTGTGGACATGGCTTAAATTTCTCATCCATTTTGATAATCGTATACACGTTTCCAGAGGCATACATACACCCACAAATCAATATTATATATATATATATATATATATATATATATATCTTCTTTTCTCA
Organism: Eudiplozoon nipponicum; assembly: GCA_029291075.1. Classification (NCBI taxonomy): domain Eukaryota; kingdom Metazoa; phylum Platyhelminthes; class Monogenea; order Mazocraeidea; family Diplozoidae; genus Eudiplozoon; species Eudiplozoon nipponicum. The sequence goes on from JAQBSW010004218.1 coordinate 1,613, forward strand.
CTATATATATATATATGCTATATATATATATATATCTTTCTTATATGCACATCGTTTGTGCGCGTGTTAACCAGACCTTGGAATTCTTAAATTAATCTAATTGTATTTAACACACACACACACACACATATATATATATATATATATATATATATATATATATATATATATATATATATATATATATATATATATAGGCAATACAATTAAACAATAATAGCTTGCGCGAGTGGTGGTAACAATTCTTTAAATCAAGTTTGCGGGCATTGAAGTAAACACCAATCCCATTGTATTTAACCAGTTATCGAATAACATGCAAAACTACCGCCAGTCGAAAACTTGATTTAAAGATAGATGATCATAATATCGATTCGAGAATAAAGATGCAAACACAGGCGGAACTTACGCAATTTCCATTGAGTTAGTATATATAAATGAAGCTTTGCCGTAAATGTCTTAATTTGGCAATGCGCTTTTTTATGGCACTACAAATATCGACGAACGAAACCGTGATGAGGGCAGCAAATGTTTCCCCCGGAAGATAAATAAAGAAATTTTTTGCTATTCTTTGAAGGTTTGCGGAGTGCCAGCTTCATATGTTGAATCTCCGCGATTTGCGTTCGCGGGTTGTCGCTTTGCACTATCAGTTTCGCAAAGATCCGATTGATCCCAATTTCCAAGTACGCATCAGTTTCGTCTTCGTTCAGGCTGGGGGGGCGTATTTGTCCATTTCTTCCGAAAGCTACAACCACATTTGCTTAAATCTGCTATTGTGAGAATCTTCATGTGTATGTGTGATTAGAGGCCTGAGGATGATATGGGAAACGCCATATCGAAACGTCGTCAGTCAACGAAGATTAGATCGCACCTCATTTCCAGTGGTTAGTATGAACGATATTGAAGCCTCCGGAAGAAAAGGACTAATACGCACCCAGCCGGATCGAAAACAAAACAGATGCGTACTTGGAAATGGGGATCAGTCGGATCTTTGCGAAACTGAAAATGCAAAAACGAAAACCCGCGAAAGCAAATCGCGGAGCAATTTACTGCGTTACGTCGGTTGTGATATGCATCAAAATTTGTAGCCTGTGGAAAATGAACTTATTGTCATAAATGATTTCCATTTATTCGTTAACACGTAAATCACATCTAATCAACAACAATTTACAGCCGATGACATCATTTGATTCTCAGTAGTCCACGTCTTATACTGCAAATTTAAACGACGACGATCAACGTCTTCACAAATTTTAAAGTAAATTACTTAGAAAATGTGGAAAGAGTGGAAATTTGAGATTTTTTTCAATATTATTAAAGTTTTGATAGGATCGATTGAAAAAAGACCAGCTCAGCAATGGCCAGTACAACAATGGATAATAGAATTACGTATCGAGTTCACGTAAAAAATAAAGTTGGCCACCAATTGAAATAATGACGGTTCAATATTTATTAGGGAACTTGGCTTCTACTGGCCAGTTGACATGAGAATGGAAAATGTTTTTTTGACGTGAAAGAAAATTTACAGGAAACCGTTTCTGCATAGTTATTTGGATATGACGGAAATCATTTCATACATAAAGCGCTTCTTTAAAATTAGCTTCCGTGTGAGCCAAATCTGTATATATACCAAATAGCGACAAATGCCACTTCTTTGGTTAAACCTGGCAAATATAATTAAATGTTGTAACATTATTTTAAAAGATTAAACCAATATTTCAAGCTATGAATCAAAATAGGCGTTTCGATTTTATCGGTTAAATCGAATTTCAAACCGCTACAATTTAGGTTTTTAAATAAATATTTGTTATATGTATTTCTAGTGTGTCTGCTACTCTTGCATTACTGCTATTTTATTCAGTTTTGGCTTTTATATATGTTTTTGTAAAGTTGAACATCAGGAATTTGTTCCGTACCACACCAAAAATCTCGAATTTATCAAAAATAAAATAATATTAAGCTATCGTTTATCACTCGAAAAGGTACAAAATAATTTGTTCAAAAACAAGGTCACTAGGTTCAAATGACTACCAATCCAAGATTAAACCAGTCGCAGAACAAAGAAACACTACAGCCAATCTCTCGTACGTATGCAGATTGTAGACAATAATATTTCGGCTCAACTGCGGTCGCGACAATTTTATCTCATCCTCCGTTTGATCGTCGATAGTCATTTTGCTTTCGAGCTATGAACATTTCTGCGGTCAGCTAATGCATGTCAGTACGTGTGTGTCAATGTAGTTTGTTTATTCTGTGCAATTTATCTTAAAAAAATGCGCTTGCTTCAAATCAACGAACGTTTTTATATTGTATTCTAATCGCAAAAGTAACAAATCTACTGATGAAAAAGAAAAATAACAATGATTAGATCTTGCAGTTTAAAAAAATATTTCAGGTGCACACAGAGCCCCTGCAACTAGACGCTGTTAAGTCATTTTTCCTATTATTTCATAAAATGAGACATCGTAATTCTAAAACGTCTTTGAAAGAATGAAATATTTCGGAAGTTGATACGATCGCAATTTCATTTTCATTATTGTACTAGAAATCACTACAACCTTAATCATCGTAATAGTCGTATTAATTATTAGATTCAATTTTGCCAAATCTTGAATAAAAACAGAATATCAATTATACTAGACCAGACACGAAATACCAAAACTACAATCATTTCTAATTATTCTCATGTTATGAAAGTTTGTAAACGCCCCAGCTTCAATTAAATGCCGTACGACGTTACAAACTCGGTTAAAGTGCTATAGATATAGAGTTATTGTACTGACATGAGGCCCTTAACAGGGCCGGTCGTGCGTTCTCCGGCAAATGCCGAGAAAGATCATTCAGTGGGAAAATGTCCTAGAGCCTTGGGTTGACTCGGGCTGTGGTTCCTTCTGTTGTTGCGTTGTAATCTCGATGTGTAAACTTCGTTGAAGTTCTGCATTAATTGGCTCGTCTCGCTGGTTGTACAGCAACAAGATTGGTGTGAATTGTTGGTGAAGACAATCCAATAACCAGCGTAGGTGATGACAGCCGACAGCACGCACACGTAACGCAAAGCAGAAGGCAAATGCGACAACTGAACTGCATGGTAAATTTGCCGTGCTTAAATAGCCATGCCATAGTCTACTTACAAACAATTAATTAACGCCTTTTTCTCATTGGTGCAACGTAAATAAAATTTAATTTAATTTACGCAATATGTCGGCAATTAATTTGTCGTTACAAGTTTTATCATCATTCAAACAAAGTGTCAATCATGCAGAAGGTATCCCAATCACAAATACGCATATTTTGAAAAATTTCATATTAGAGTAATCCTAAATGTAGATTTATATTAGCTGAACTTGACTGAAATGTTGGCTGCAAAACGTCTATCCACTATAGGTATAACTTTTGCTAAAATGCATTTACTTTATTCAATTTGATAAATATCTCTTGTATTTGAATTTATTATTAATTAAACCATAGTTTTCAGACTTTAAATAAGCAAAAAGCGGTAGAACAAGACATTACCATCTCGGGTGCCAATTAACGAAAGACGTACAGTTCCCTTTTAGTGGAAGCATCTATAAAAAGAATGATGGTTTGGCAATGGGGCGCTATCTAACTCCAGTGCTGGCGGAGATTTTCATTGGGAATCTAGAGAACTCATCATTAAGAAGTGACATAAGTTAATGTGCTCAATGCATAAGGTATGTGGATGATATTTTTCTTGGCTTTTAGAACACAAAGTTTCAACAAAGAGCATAAGAATATCGGTTTAACGTCAGTGTACGGGAAAGTTGATTGGCTTCCTTTCTTAGATTTACTATTAAAGATAGATACTAACGGTGAATTAAATATAACATTTTAGCATAGACCAACCTGGTCTGCCCAGTATTTGCATTACAGCATTTTGGGCCGTTTCAATATAAATTATCAAAAATCCGTGGCTGTTTTTCAAGAATTGAAAGGTTGGTTAGTCCAGATTCAAAAGACAATGAATATAATTAAGCAATAAACGATTTTGTCTAATAGCTTTCCTAGACAATTAGTTAAATCAACTATTAAAATGATAGTCAAAAACAACAGAACTATTTCGGATCAGAAAAGAAAGCAGTCTACTTGAAGATCCCTTTTAAGAGGGATGCAGTTTTCCGAATAACACAATAGAAAGTTGAAGCGACATTAACACGCACATTTAATGCAACCAAACTATGAGTGTTATTTAAAGTAACACACTTGCCATTACCAGCCGTTAATTCCAACGTCAAATATTATTTACCAACATACATGAGCATGTTGTCGATCAACATACGTAGGCCGACCGTTCAGACGTTTAATTACCCGAATAAGAGAACACTGAAACTTAAACGCCTGTTTTAAATCAAATGGCGAATACACGTCTGTAATTGCGCAACACATCATCGAAACTCAGGTATATAAGCGAAAAAAAGCGTAGAGGAGAACATAAGTCGGCATGTATAAAGGGACAGTCAAAGATCTGATCTAGCCGGGCACTCAATGGAGACTAGAGATCAAATAGACTGGGAAGGTATTGCGTTATGTAATCGATATTGATTTATCAGGTTGATTAGGGAATAAATTGAAATAAAATCACGAATAAACGACATGAATGTGATATTTGTGGAAAAATATTTATGGCTCCATATTAAATGAAGTCTTTTCGAGTGGCAGAAAACGTGGATTGGATGAATAAAGTAGACAATAAATCAGACTAAGAGACAGCGAATATGAATTCTAAATAGTAAACGGAACAATTTAAATGATTTCTATATTTATATTAGATGTGTATTTAGCTGATATACTATATTCATTGTGAATCGTGTGAAATGGAGTAAATCACATCTTCGCTTATGGTGGTACACGTATATATGATCTACATTTTTATAATATGTGGTTAAAAATAATTCGGTATTTAACCGTAATACTATATATTCAGAGTAAATCCAATGCAATTTAAGTAAAGAGAACCCACTCTGTTGCATTTTTACCTTATTTAGATAGGCGTAATAATATACATGTGTATATAGATGCATATTTAGTTAAGATGCTGTTTAAAAAATAACGAAAACAATATTAAATGAAATATGTATGAAATTTGAGTTGAAGGAACCCACTTCGTCATTTATATGCACATTTATTTATGCATAGATATGTTTATGAATTGTACGCGTAGATATAGGTGGAATTTATATATATACATAAGATTATTCTTTGCATTTGGAAAAGAAGTTAGAAATGTGTGGAAACACGGATAGGCGTGTATGTTAATCCACACGGTTTGTTTTTATTTTTATATATATGTCGATTCATATGAATATACATACACATGATATATTTGTGTGTATTTGTGTAAGTGTGTGAGAGAGAGAGAGTATTTTTGCGTATGCCTGTGCGTATAGGTGAGTTGTTTTAAGGGCCTCATAATTGGGCATCCGAAAAATTCTATGAATAACTTAAATATAAATAGTTCTGTCTTGAATGAAGATTTCACATATGCTTTCCTGTGAGTATTGTGTTAATTTACTTATGATAGAACGAGAAAAAAAAGTTCCGATCGTAAGCAGTATTGCGGCAAAATTTGGTACCGCAGCATTCTCCATAGACAGTTCACGTGTGGTAGGCTTAAAGGAACCAGTGGGAAGTAATTAAATCGGGAAACAGAGACCCGCTGCACCTGGAAATGTAATGGAATCAAGATTTTACCGACCATCAAGTATCATTAAAATGAACAGATATTTTATGCATAAAGTTAAAAATAACCTCCAATTACATCTTATACGCAGTGAACATTATAACTGGCAGTAGTATATTTTTTAAACTTACTCAAATTTAGCTCCGTATGGTGGGATGACCAGCTTGTCAAGCATGACAAACGAGCACTCGCGGAGAATATTTTGAACGCAAGCGTTATCCAACCATTTCCTGACACTCGGAAACCGTTCAATCCAGCATTCCATTGGTTGAGGACTAGACACTATGAATGAAAGCTATAATAATTGTACATAAAATATCGCATAGCATAAAAAGATCAATTAATTTGGAATGCGAGCCAATATAAAACTCATAGTACCCTTTCCATGTTGAAAAAGTAAAAGAAATTTTATCAGATACAAGAACCGTTTCCTTCTCAAATTCTCATAAACTGAAAGGCCAAACAAAATAGAAAAATGTGAACGTGGAAAGAGAGAGAGTGTGTGAACTGGTTGTTTCCTTATTTCACACTCTCTTCATGTTTACACTTTTTCATTTCTGATTGCATTTAAATTTATATACTAAGAGATATTCATTTGTAGATACTTGAAAAGAATATAAGAAAGAAACAGTTCTTGTATCTGATAAAATTTCTTTTTCTTTTTACACATAAAAATATTTGAAGTGGACACCACAATTAAAATGGGTAAGTATGTCACCAGATCTCAATTCGACTGCAATATCTGGTATTTCATATAGGATTTTTTCAATATATTAGATTAATTCGGATTAAATATATACATCATACTACAAAGGACGAAAAAATTAGCACACACATTTAGAGGATCACGCAAATACACACAAAAGCACAATTCACAAATCTATATTCAATTCATATACAAATTTATTCTGTTTATTTAGCCTCGGGTTAGGGATAGGAGGTTTTACAATTTACCTAACGCGCAATATCTTTTTTAGGTTTCCCGAAATAAAGCACCTGGAAATCCGCCTGGATAAGAATATTTATTTTATAAAACGTTTGATAACACATGTGGAAAATTCTCCCATTTTCTTCTATATTTTGTCTAAAAGACTCTCGAATTTCTTACTTTAGTTATAGGCCAGTCAAACTTAAAATGTGCACTGAGCAACTGTTACATCTATACAAATCATCAATGATGGAATAATCGATTGCAGGTAAGTTATCCTTTACATTTACATTTAGTGGACTTTTGGCTGTGTAAAAATATAGTTTTTTTATTAGGTAACCAATTAGACACTGGTCTTTAATACATAAAGTGAGCACTTTGAATGTGTGTTCTCTTTTAAAGGTAAAATAACATCGATCGGTTTAGCCTTACTGCTGCTTCGGTTTGGTATATATATCCTGTTTGCTTCAAAATATATTTCAATAAGAATCTTGTTTTCTATGAAAAATTTGTCGATCCAAAATAGATTTCTCAATTAACATTACAAATATTAAAGATTATTTTAAGCAATACACCGGAGTATTCTTGTATTTAAGAATAAAGTTTTTAGCAGTCGATTTCATTTAAGTGAAAGATTTTACTGAAGTTAAGTTTAATAGGGAGAGGAAACTAAACAGATTAATTGCAACGATGCTAGAAATGTAAAACCTAAAATTTTTAAATTACACAGCCAACAACAACCCTACTTTCATTACATGCATTAGCCACCAACAATATAGCACTTTTCCTGAATTCAAGTTTGCGAGCTTCAGATAAACACTAATTCCATTGAATCTAATCAGTCACACACCTTAACAGAACAACTACAAGTCACACGCACTGAAATGTTTCGACTTCACATGACAACCATCAGAGCACGACGGCAAACTGACTAGCGAAGACCAAATCGCAATGTATATCAAAAGGGGCGGCTCTTACTTCTAGCAGTCTCGCATACATTGTACTTGACTGCAAATATCGAATGTACCATTTCTGTGCAGTCACAAAAATGAACTATTAGCAGCTTTTGTCACACGTATATAAGTTATACAATTAAGCAATCATTGATTGCATGGGTGATGATAAGAATTATTTAAATAAAGTTTGCGAGCTTCAGATAAACACAAATTTTATTTTACATAATTTGTTGCACAACATCGCGAAAATACATGCTTAATTAAGATTACAATTTCATTGTAGTTTTAGGCAAACAATTAAGTCGGACTTATACAGATGGTTGCGCTAATCGATTCTACATCGTATTGATTGGATAGTTCACCGTTCATGCGATAGACCAGAGAAGCAATCAAAATCGGATATTGATAAACTCAACTTCATTCTGTCATGTCTTTGTTAAAAAAACTTAAATCGAAGGGGTTCAAACCGGATGAATAAATTACTACTCGTGAAAGGGCTGTTTAGTACATCCGCCAGTACTTTCGAAATCACGTCTATAAAAGTGGACAAACAAAAATTGTGCGCATGCATATCAATAATTGAAAAAAATGATTACTCTACCCAACGTACTTGGCTTCATTCTTCAATCGAAATTAGCTTTTTATTTCGGACTTACACTTATGAATGAATAATTAATTGCGTCCTTCGTTAAAACAATATTTCTAGAACAGGAATGTTAAACGTTTGCGTAAAAATAGATTTCGACATCTAAATAGGAGGACACATGTTAGTAAATGACGCAAAAATCAAATTCGAATAGATGTCTATTTTAATAAATATAAACCACTGATTTGTACTTTGAATGTCTTGAAACGTATATATACTTACATAACGAAAAATTCCGATAATGAACGAAAAGTACAACTTAAGAAATTTAATTTCAATTAAAAATAATGCGAACATCTGTTTTATTATTATTAAATTATAGAACAAAAATAATTAAAATATAAATTGCAAAATCTAAATATAAATTGACAGTGTTTTAATTTGTTAATTTATAAAATCTATATATGCGAGCAATGTAGTAATAATTTAGACAAGAGTTGTATGACACAACCAAACTGTTCGGCTGAAAATTGTTGTAGTAAATCTGGTTGTTACTAATTAGTGTGCAATAAGGATATAACCGGTGTGGTACGTGAATCGCATATTATTATGCATTTGCTATAATTTAAAAAAAATTAATGTGAATAATATATACTTCGGTTTTAATTACTTCCTCTCATGTGGGAGTATACAATTATGAGAAGAAACAGACTTTAATTGGCAATTTTTGTCGAGGGAAACGCTTAGCTATTGCTTTATCCGCATTCAATAATTATTTCAGTAATGGGAATAGTATTCTTACATGTCATCACATGTAATTAGTTGGTTTGGTCTTCCAGTCACACTAAATATGTATCACGCTTCCGTTTACGCATTCACGATCATGAACAGGGAAGCTTCACGTTCTAATTTGATGCAAACAATATTGCGGGCATTTGTGATGTTACTGATGGAAATACAGCCTTCTAGAAGCCTTCTACCACTGCGTTCTAGTTGGGGACAGAAAGCCAATAGATGTAGTGTTTATTTTTCATTATCCATGACTGTGGTTTTTTCCCCACTAAGCAACAGCATATTTCCGTTTACCTAATCGCTCGGAAAACGCTGAGGCAACCAATCAAAGAAGACTTAATTACAAACCGAATACAGTTGCATCATATGTGCTTGGCAGAGAACTGCCAGTTAATCATATTTGAGATAAATGTTAACCAATTAGAAACCCTTAACAAGTTAATTGCCTTTAAATGGCGTTTTATAAGACGTGAGAATGTTGCAGTCTTAACCTACGAGAAAAGGAAAATGTTTATTAATTAATTTTATTTCATCAAACTATAAATTATATAGTTAATGAAAAGTCAAAATTGTAATTATTTCTTCAATATCCAATTAGGAAAAATATGGCTACTTACGAAATTACGCAAGGATAAATGCTGATCTCTGCTTGAACATTCAATGAAACTATCAAGCGCTGAAATAATCTCGAAATGATCAACCATGGCTAAAAATACGAAAATAAACGTTTTTCAAGTTTCCATCATATAATAAATTTAAGCTAATTTTATTAAATTTTGAAATACAATATATATATATATATATATATATATATATATATATATATATATATATACGTTTAATTATATAAATGTTCATTTTCAAAACCACTTCCCCCATGTAGTGGTGTCTGGGGATGATTAGTTGGAACTTTAGATCTAAATGGATGCCATATGAGCTCCACCTAAAGCAAAAATAGAGTTACCAAGTTACATTAGTTATTATACAACTGAAATTTGTGCGTAGTGTAGTGTGCGGCAGTGTGACTCAGTGGTTATAGCACCAGATTCCGAAGCAGATGTGCCCAGGTTCGATCCCTGTCGACGGCAAATTCTGGCGGGTACGTGATGAGTTCCCATTAAGGACGAAGTCGGTCTACTGGATGAATTGCCTTTTCTATACTATCCAATTCTTAGTTTATACTGGCATATGTAAGTAATTAATGGGTACGGTGCTTATATCAAAATCGCAACCTTGATTATAATAAACAAATCACAATGTTTAGGCTATACAGACGTCATATATATACATAAACAGTAGCATATATATATATATATATATATATATATATATATATATATATATATATATATATAATTTCTAATTAATGAAAAAAGCATTCCTAACAAAGGATAATGGCCATTTATTTCGAGAACTAAGTACACTTTACAATCTTTCTTATGCATCCTGGTTTTATTTCATTATGAAGGTGACAACAAAATCTGTTCAGGTTTACTTCTATTTTATTGTTTAGGCTGGTACTGATTGTGCATGTGAATAATGACGTGTGTCTGTTTATATATATATATATATATGCTCTCTCTTCTCTCTATATATATTATGAATTCGTTTATCCAAAAATCTGATCCCATTGGGAGAAAGCGAATGATCGTAATTTTTGTTAGCTATCTATTTTTAGAAGCTTTTATTGTTTTGTTGCAATCAACTTGAGCTTGTTTTTTCAATTCTAGCCAGTCAAATTATTTCTTCACATTCTTGCAGAGTTGTCGCCTTTCCTTTTATTGCATTGAAACAAAGATCAACATACTGTATTCTAGCAAACTCCAGTGTCAAATTAATATTATACAGCAAAAATGTCATAAAATTGTTTATATATTCGTTCACTAAATGCTATACCACATAATTATCAATTTAATTCTCGCAGTTTCTACAAATAATAAGCATTATAACAACACATCCAGGGGCATTTTTCGTTAAACTTGTGTTTTTTTAATTAAAATATTTAAATAAAGCAATTTTCGTGACAATACAACTGGTTTTCAATGTCATTGGTAGTAAATATACAATTTTCTCTCATACAAAATCTTTCGAGCAAAACGAAAATACTGTGTCAAAATGCATATTTCACAGCTCTTTTTAACGCACGTTTTTCACGCAAAAGAATAATTATTTTCACCAATAAATATGAATATTTTGGGTCCATCAGCTATAACAGGATGTTTACAAACCAAATGTTATAACTTTAGTAGGTAAAAACGGAATACAGAAATCTCTAAGTATGTCCACTTTAAAGGCTAAAAAATTGAAAAAAACTATACTCATTGAGTATTCAGAAAGAAATAATATCTTCCAGGCGGCCATTGCGATCAATATCTTTTTAAAGAAATGAAAGTGTTGTCAATTAACGCGGTTGAAATATGTCGTAACGTGGTCAGATTTTTCCACATTTATGAAGAACTTTACCCAGTAAGATTATTGTCGTCATTTCCGGAATGTTAACTAAAGTTCAAGGTTGCCAAAGCTATTCACAAAAGGCAAGAGTGCCAAACTCAGGAAAATCTCCTGTTTGCAGAAGCAGTAAAGGGAGGCGTGGGTATTCGTAAACGCCAGGAGAAATGTTGGGAATTAATTACACCAATAATACAACAAGAGTGAAAGAGATACTAAAAGCATAGATACAATTCTGACAACAAGTTGCCACCAGGCGAACTTCATATGTCAATTCGAATAAACATCCTATTTTTTGAATGCTTAATTTTATTAACACTAGCCATCAAGATGTATGATTTATTAACATAATGTATACACTATTTTTTTAGATTTAAAAGCTAATTTCGATCGAGTGCTCATAAGAAATTTTTAAATTTGGTGTTCATTTTTTAAACAAAGATAGTTCAAATAGCTGAAGATTTTATAAATGTTTTACCGTTTAACTAATGTAAAAGGATATCATAAATTAGAAAGTAAAAATCAATCTCGTTTAATAGAATATAAATCACAATGTATCTCATAATGGTCAACACTTAAACGATAGCATTAAAATTCATTTTCAAACAACTTGCTACTGTCCAATAAAAAGTAACAACAGCTAGAATTTTAAAAATTTGGTTTTAATTATGCAATGGTCTGCTGCAATGATCTTACATACTATATTACAGCAGCGAAGAAGACAGCAGACTAGACAGTGAACCCGTACACAACTAAAAGGCAATGTATTCTAGCAGACCTTAAAAGTGAGACGCACCATTGGAAACATTCACTTTTTGAATTTCAAAAACGGTTACTTGTTGGGTGCATTATAATCTTGTTATGATTGTTTAAAAATCGAACCAACTGCTAAGCATAAATGTAAAGGATAAAGTCCCTACAATTGAATTGTGTGCAACTGGCGGTAGTTTTGCTATGTTGTCCGACAATTAGTTAAATACAATGGGATTGGTGTTTACTTCAAGCTCGCAAGCTTGCTTTAAAGAAGATGAAACTAATTATAAAATAAATAAAATAATAATAATAATAATTGTTATCACCACCGCAGAAATGTTATGGTACGTGTGTATTGTCTACTGCTCATATATATATACGCCTGCCATAACATATGCTACTCTGCTCACTGCTATATATATATACCTCGTCATGATTAACGTGAAGTCCGTGTGGTGAAGCTTTGGTGTAATTGCTTCACACTTTTTTTTTGCTAATGCAGGTTTACATTCGTCTAAGGAGATTGTACCGTCCTATTATTCCACATTCTTCTACCAAAATATATAGTGGTTAAAGTGCGTAATACCGGCTCCTCCTGATGAGTCGCCAGTAAGCACGAAACGAATGTGCATGGGATTATACTTTCCGTTCATGCTGCCTTTGGTTTATCCTTCTGGTCACAACTGAACTAATTTGTTACTAGGTTCGCAAAACCTAATACATACTTGCATATATATTAGTTCTTCGCCACAAACAGTATTTAATACGTATGTATTTTTTAACTTTTATTTGAATTTATTCATAGTACTGATGCTACAAAAATGGCGTAATGGGCAGTTGCGTTGAAACTATGAAGTTATGCATCTTCTGTTGAATTTTCATGGCTAGTATGTATAGATATTATGAACTTTTATGTGACCTATTGACAAATTGATTTATAAATTGCGACAAAAGGCCACAGGGACAGATTATTGTACCGTCTGTTTGCTATCAGTTATTTTTGGCAAGAGTTAAACGAGATGGCTATATAAGCCAAAAACATTTTTTATTGACTGTACATACTATAATAAACATAATTTTATTTGCATTGACTTGTTCATGGGGATTGTTAGGCAGAGATTCTAGTCGGATTTGGTTGACTGTACGAATGGTAGAAGGAAAAGAGCCTACATAATGGAAGTCAGATTATAAGGAAAGGTCAGCTACCGGATGACGGATCCACTTGCCCACTATAAAGATAAGTATTATGCAATTAGAGATTCCACCTTTTCAGATAAACGTACTTATACAAGATTATTATTTCATAAATTTGCAGACATATTTACCATATATGAATTAACTATGGCCAAAAAACCTCTCATAGTGTCTACACTTGGGGATGCAATTCCAGAACGAATAAAATCCGTTTTTCTAATATCATCACATTATTGCACTCACTACAAGATATTAATAAGAAAAATGCTGTAATTTCTATAATTTATATATATGACTTCATAAAACATTATGGCGATATTTTGTACATTGGCTTGTTAATAATGTAGAACGCCCAGAAGATTTAATGGATATAATTCCCACAAACATCCAAGTTAACTATATGTCACTGGAGGTTTATCTGCGTAGTCAGCCTGGACTCTAATTAGTTGAAATTTGCAATTCCTCATTACAGCCGCAGTTTTTATTCGTATACTTCTTTCGTAACCAATATGCAGTCGAAATCCATCGACAGCATAGATTAGGTTCTCCATAGACGGCATAATAAATGAAAGAGCGATGGAAAATCACTAGACCGGATTTGAAACACGGCACTTACGAATGCATGATAGAAAACTGAAAACTAGCTCCAGTAAAAGATGAATAATACTGAATTAAGATTAACTTATGCGTGGTCGTATAGACTTGCAATTTAATGAGCAATTTTATGAATAATCATCCTTCATATCTCATCCGTTTTTCTTACCGTTTCTAATGGCAAAAATCGATTAAAAAGTACAACACTTACCATTGAACTTTGATCTCAAATATCGACTTTCCTCATAATATTACCAATACCTTTATTTCAGCGGGTAATTTTTTTAAATTTTTCGCCGGTTCTTCAATTAATTGTAACTCTTTATTAACTCATTTAGTATAATCATTCACTGCAGTTTCACTTCAATGAATGGATACCTCCAAGTAATTACTTTCATCTAAAGGCTTCACAGTTATGAACACACAAATATACACACAAATATCATGAATATTTATCTAATGAATCGTCGTAGGTTTGTTTAGACAAACACGGGGTGCATTTCAATTAACTTAGCAAAATGCCGTTCAGCCATGTACATACATACGTATATCTTGTGAAACGCCTGTAATTGTTACATTATCTACCAATAAGTATAAATGAAGCCATTTAAACGAAATTTGTATTTGTTTTATAACTTTCTAAAGGTTTCGTGATGAGCGGACCTAGGGTTTGCAAATGAAAGGTGAGATATTAAGAACAAAACTATTGACGGGATAACAGCAAATTTTGTGGAGAAAAAAGAAAAGTTAGTTGTAAAATATGACGTCGCGAACAACATTTCTTCAAAATTAAACAGTAAACCTTTTGAAAATAATTGCAGAATAAAAAACAAAATATAGCCTCTATATTTGCAACTGACGGGAAACAAACGAAGCTTTAATCTCCTATTTTTTATTTCATGGGTTAATACGGTCACCACGTTAGAATAAAATTCAGAAATTTGATCATGATTGTAGCGATCAAAACACAACTTCGCTGAATTACACAATCCTACCATATCATAGCGGTAGACAATGACGTTTGCATGGAGCATCTTCTTAATATCCAGCTTAATCAATTTTGCCTATTAATCTGGACACCAATCAAGTCGATAGCACTACTTACTTCGACATATTTAATCATATTTTACCTGTATTTTACACATTCTGAATCGCATTTGCTTTTACAATCAACTTTTGCATAGTTCTTGACAAATTTTTAAACCTTAGGAATACATCAATAAATAATAATAAAATATGGATATATATTCATATGGAGACTTCATAGTTCATGCTACCAGGCAAATAATATTTTCTTTTCCAATTATTATTTCAATATTTTTTATTATTAGGCTCAATTTTATTAGTAATTACAATATATTTAATATAAATAGAGAGTTGAACAACTAACATTATATACAAATTTTATGTTTACCTAGGAGACAATCAACCGCTTCCTTTGCCATTTTTATTTCTTCAGTTAGCTCACTTGGAAATAGGAGATGCACCTCAGCAAATACAGGTTGGCTGATACCGACTTTTACCTTCCTAATTTTACGCTGTCCACATTGTGACTCATTCTGCACGTCAGCCAGTTGACTGTTGCATTGTTGAAGCAAGCGATTTATCGAGTCGGGAATCAGTTTGACACATGCAGAATGCGCTGACAGAGGTGCGCCGTAGAGTACGTCGTAACCGATTTCTTGCAGAAACTTTGTGTAATGAAGACGCAGTTGAGAGGCAAATAGCTTATCTTCAAGCATGCTTTCGAAAAAGTCCTCTGAAAAAGTTTGGTCTCTAGTGATAGCCTTGTTTTCGCCAAATTTATTCTTACTTTGATAAGGACTCTCATTTAGTAAAATATTTCGTGCCTCGGTAGTCTGAAATGTTGATAGTTTCTCCAGTTTTGACCTGCTAAATACGTCAACGATAGATTGCAAATCTGGCAAAAGACTTTCTGACAGACGATGCACCCTATTAACTTCGTACGAATTCCCTTGCAAATGACCTACTGTCTGTGCGAGCTGTAGCGATGGAAAAAACAAAGTTAAAAAAACGTCTATATTCAATTAACGAAAAGAGTTTTTATATATACCTCAACGTATACCTACATATCAGAGTATATTTGTGAGGACCATGTTTAATGTGGATAATCGCCAGTTGATTTCGATATTAGTTAACTACACATTGCACTCTTTCAGTTATGAACGTTCTCGGTTTTCCTTTTGTTAAATGAATAGAAAATAGTCTGATTATTAGTTTCACCTTCTTTAAATCAAGTTTGCGAGCTTGAAGTAAACACCAATCCCATTGTATTTAACCAGTTGTCTAGCAACATAATAAAACTACCGCCAGCCGCAACGCACTGACGCATTTCTACCTTCCATTATCATCATCAGAGTACGACGGAACACTAACTAGCGAGGAGCAAACCGCATTGAATAAATATGGAAATCAAAGTTAGATTCAACGGGGTTTGATCCTCGATAGTCAGTTTGCCGTCGTACTCTGAAGATGATCATGGAAGGTCAAAATGCGTTAGTGCGTTGCGCCTGGCGGTAGTTTTGTTATGTTGTTCGATGACTGGTTAAATATGATGGAATTGATGTTTATTTCAAGCTCGCAAACTTGATTTAAAGAAAAAAAGTCCGATTATTAGTTTCACCTGCTTCTCTTTGAATCGGTCATACAGTTGTTGGTGGTTAACGGCGTGTTGGTTTGTGAGTGTGCATGGGTGTGAGATAGGATGCGTTTGCGTGTGTGTGTGTGTGTGTGTAGGGGTAGTTCTTGTTGAATTTCAAATTGGTTAGGATATCTAGTTTAAATTGTATTGATTGACTAAGTTTTGAACGGGCTTTCGCTCCGTTTGTTGTTGCTTGTACGAATGTTTCTCCATGTATGCTATATTTTATGTCGCATTGATAATGAGTTTTATTTTCCTACCATGGAGAAAGCTCGATCTGTAAAGTCTGCAGAGTTAATCACTCATTTTCTTGTGCAAATTCTGTCCCTGATAATGATAAAAGTAATTTTGTTTGCAGAGCCGTGTTTACTTAAGTTCTTTGCTAATTCGATCGAACGTGTCTTGATGCTGGCCCAATGGATGGTCGGGTTTGTCACTCAAATGAAATACAATGTTGATGAAACTTTTGAATGTTTAAGCCGAGTGCTTGTATCATAAAATAAAAGATTCTTTATTTGTGTAGTATTTTTCCGACTGCTTTTTGTAGAGCATAGAAATTCGTTAAACTGTGTTCGTGTCCTATTATATATATTCTTTGAAATGGCTGATTTTCCTGCCGGTGTGAGACTTCTTAAAATCAGTTTCTTTGGCCTCTCTTAGATTCTGTGGATATATCCAACAGCTTTGCTTGTGCATTTAAATGCGAATTTGTGAACTAGGACAGTTTTGAAAAGATGCTAACTCGTGAACCTGGAAAAGTTGTCAAGGAGTAAATATAAACAATATGCAATTAATGAACCTGGTAGGTGGCCTCTAATATGTAAGTTAAGGAAAAAATATTTTTTTCTATCCCGTGTAGAATTTAATAAAGCTTGAAAATAAAAAAATAGGGCTTCAAATAACTTTTTTACCAACATGCACTCAAGCACACAAGTCCACCCGCTAGTTTTGGCTGTAAAGTTTTTATCATTATTTGACTTAATGACGGAAATTTTCTCGTTCCAACTAATTTGTATAATTTCAGCATGCCGTAAATTCTGGCAGGCCGTGTGCTGATTGGATGTTCTTGCTTAAAACAACGTGTCATATTATAGATTTTATTAGAATTCGCGTCGTCGGTTCTTTGTTGAATTACTTCAACAGCTTTTTGAATCGCACGCCAAATGAAATCCTCTGAATTTTCCGATCTGTCCTTATTTAATTGGCATGGTTTGAAATTGTGTTTTTTGTCAATAACATTGCGTAGTTGATTTATGTAATTGTTAGTATTCATAAAAACGATTCTCGAACCTTTTTCTGGCTTCATGAGTCTAATTTCTTTGTTGTGTCGCAACTCTTCCAGTCCATTTTTGTGCTCCCCTTCTACAAAATAGAATCGCTTGTGTCTCAATTTAAAATGCTCACAGACAAAACGTAGTTCACCTTTAAACGGACGCATCATCCAAAATAATTACACAAAGATTTAAATAAGCATTAATTAATCAGATGTCCAATACAAAATTAATGTTCGTTTATACAACAAAGCGTCTGTTTTGCATAAATATAAAAGTTAAGCTCCGTGCAATGGAACAGTCAAACATTTTACATATATACAAATGTCATACAATGTAGGCCAGGCTAGTCAATTGCTAAAGAAGCAAATCCAAGAGAATTTTAGACCAACCACAGTTGGCGCTTCGCAGAACGTTTCCAAAATAGCAGAGTATATTACTTATAAAATAGAGCCTTAAATCAGGCGGACTTTCAGGTGTCCGTCAAAGATAAAAACGCGAAAAATTTCGCACAGCTAAGGCAACTAAAGAAGTTTGTACATGATTTGAATATGAATAGGTGATATTTTGCGTATGTGCCTACGCACGTTTTTTATTCTCAGCATGTACATATCTCACTTCCAACATTTTGTTGCATAATGTATGTGTTAAATCAAACTTTACCTCTCTAGTCTCTCATAAAATTGATTATATATAGTACCAAATATAACATTCAAGTCTAGTTCACTTACAGTGATGCGCTAAATGTGCATAACACTCGATTCCCGATGTAGCAATCACATACCAAGTATGGTTGATCGGGGCTATTAGGTAAATTAAATTATGAAGCATTGTTATAAGACTAAATATATAAGTTTTAGAAAGATATTAGCATATTTACTATGCTTATTTAAATTATTTTATCAAAAGAGGAATTTTCATGGTCAAACAAAGAAAAGAGAAAAAGTTAACGAAGACTATCACATTCAATTTACAACTAAAAATGAAAAGCAAGTTAGAATTGTTAAGAAGACGTATCCTCGTCTCCAAAGGCTTTGGGCGGATAAATTGAAAATCAAAATTAGTTAAAACCAGAGTCAATCATTTAAATATTTCCATTTAGGAAATAAGGTAAAAATTTTTTTCAAATATTACAAATGTATCAAAGCCGCGACGAAATTATACAAACACTGGTCTAAGGTTAGTTTTTTAGTTGAAATCACCTTATTCAAAGTCGACATCACTTACTCCATTTAATTACTATGTCCAGCTCATCCGACAAACTTTTTCTTTAAATAGATGATTATTTACTAAAAACATGGCAAACATATTCTTATACAATTATGACATTCATGTTATAGCTTATAAATTTACCTAGATTTATTCTCCTATTCAGCTTGTGAATCTAAAGTGATGACATAAAAAAGACATATCTCTAAATGTAACCAAAGTAGCATATCATTCCATATCCTTCTTCTCGAACCAGTATTGTGTGCATGATTTCTTCTACATGCATAATATTAAAATATTTGCCAGATATGTTACGTAATCCCATTGTATTCAGAGGTTGCAATTTACCATTTTAATTCTATAGCTTTTTGCGTAATATGAGTATATGTTTTAACACCACTCGAAAAATGTTTTAAGCTGCTTAAAATCCTCAATTCTATATTTCAATTTTAAACTGTTAGCACCATAATCCTGTGGATTTCTAACTGTGTTTCATGATTTACTCGATCCGCTTTACAATAAAGTTCTATATTGATAACCTTCATTTACGTCTCAATAACTTGTATCGAATACCAATTTATCATATCTTTAGCTCATACTCTCGGTATTTTAAATCCGATATATTAATAATTCATAATATAATCGAGTTCAGAAATCCTACTTACTGGTCAACGTAAGGAGGACCAGTACAAATTGTTCTATCATACTACGGCCGACCCGTCCCCATAGTCTAACTTCGATATTTTAGGCTCTTTCCCTTAGACCGTTCGTACAGTTCACTTAATCCTGCTAGAATAACTGTTTCTCAGTTTCGAGGAAGAAGTCAAGACTTTTAAAATCGTTTTTATTAAATGCTTTAGCTAAAGAAATAATAAAACGTTGCTGGCTTATATATTGCAGTAAATAATTCTCATTAATCAGTGTAGGCTCACAGAATGTCATGTCTGTTCCTATGGCCAAAATTCAAAAATTAATCTTGTTAAATGAAAAGTTCACGTAACATTTCACATAAATGTACACAGATTTCATACGTACATGTAGATAACGATCAACAAGAGAAACAATTAAATAGTTTCAATTCATCTATCTCTCTATGTTATTAGTGCAATCTGAGTGATTAAATTACCAAATGAAATATCTTAAGTATAAGTACGCGAAATATAGAGATAAAAGCTAACGCTCAATCAGGCAAACATAATTAAATAATTCATTACGCAATTATCATCTCACGCCTTTTGGATGGTCGAACTAAAAGCAGCTTTGAATACATTAGGAATATCATATGTAACTATGGTATACCATGCAGCATATAATGTTACGAATAGGAGAAGATAAAAGGGGCCTTCAGATAGGCTGAGAGGGTTGTACATGTATTGAGATATGCAATTACAGTAGATTACACGACTTAATAAAAGAATCAATTGAAATTAAGTGCAGAAGGTATGTCATAAATGCAAAAATTATAGAAAAATTTTCCTATCAATATTTAAAGTGGCATTATCTATTAGCAGTATACGTGAATTAGACAAATCAAAGCCTTTAAGCACCTAGTAAAGGACGACCTCTTTGAATATGATAACGTCAATTAAAAGAGAAGGCCTGTGCTAGTTTTTATATAATATCGTCTTCGCTTTAACAAAATCATGCTGGTTTTACATATTTTTTCCATTCTATTCTAAATGAAAATATTTTTATTCCTAACTAATTAAAAAATTCCTTTTACTTTCATTTTAACTGCCCAATGCCTTTACATGTGAGATTTCACCTTATGTTTGTTCCTAATTATCTATTTATTTTAGGTTGCAGATTGTATAGAATTACTTAGAATTATTCTCTTTCAATATCACATACACTTTTTTATCATGAATCTTACTCATTTTAAAATATTATGTAAACCAATTATCTTTTTTATTTTATTCTATTTGACCATATGACGGTAACTTAAAATTTATTCCTACTAAATATAATTCAAATTTTATCAAAAAGCTGTCGTCTTTAAAGGAATTCTACCTGTTAAACGAATCACGTTCTGCTTTATTGCGAAATTACAACGAATTGAGAACAAGCTTTCTAGTTGAAGAAGCTTGTTTAGTCTGCTACTGGAAAATAGAATCGATGACTATGAAGTATTATGTAATACTTACAATTGACCCAGTTTTCTTCTTCTATAATAAAATATTTTAAAATAATATTTCAAAGCCTATATTTGCTTTCTGTGTAACAAGCAAAACAATGTTCAGAATGCCATTCTAAATTTCTACTGTTTCGGACTTAGCCAATTTTTTTAAAGATAAATGCTTGCAGTTCAATCACTCTACATTAGAAAATATAAATTGTTCGCGGAAGTGATGTTAACGAGTATCCAGATACCGATATACATTTCAATGATTAACCCCACCAACTATCTATTTTCATATAGGAGGATACTGACAGTGTTCTATGCACAACAGTTTATTCCTCTAAATATTGCGACCGGGCTAATGTAACTGATGAGCTTCTATCTTTACTCCGACTTCCAGAACGATTCGTCTGCATTATTTTTTTCGGTTTATTTACTAAACGATTATGAATGAAAATGTACAAAATTTGTTAATTTCCATAAATTCGACGCGTTTTAAGCCGATCCCGGACAAAGTTAGCTGCAATGAAATTCCTAAATAGTAGAACTAAGTTCTGTTCAAAAAAGATAATGTGTCTTTACTTAATGGTTAGAAAATGCGAATGAAGCTAGTGAAATGGCAGAAATTTACTTTTTTTAAATAATTCAAAATGATTCCAAATAATATTTTACAGTAATAAGATTTTCACCGAGATAATTCATTATAGCGATTGCTCCTGGGGTTATTTATATCTTGTGGTATTACGCAGCGTATTAATGCTCAGTAAATGTATGAAAAGATTGGAAAAATGATTAAATTGCAACCGGTTCGCTAATTATTTATATTTGAAAAGTATTTAAATAGATAAATATGGAAACTGGGAATCTATAGGTTTGACTTCATATTAAATTATTGAAACAGAAAATTTGCTCTCGTTCATTATTCTATTGAAGTTTTATCTTCCAACAGATAAACCTACAATATTTTATTATTCTTAGAACAGGTTCAACAAAATTTGACTTTAAAATATAAGGTTGATGTTTAAATTTTGTGAGAAATCAAATGACCTTGTTTGTAGAGGATAAATGTAAATGGCTAACATCTTCGTTAATTTTTTCGCTCACCAACCAAAATATAACTGAATTGGCAAAATTTTGTTTAAACCTCGCGGCAACCAGGGTCTAGTGGCGAAACCTGGTTTATCTTGCATGGTTGGCATAAGCTGCTTAAGAATCCAGAGTGCAGGAAATCTTGAAATACGCTTATGTTTGTGTGTAGAGTTTATCAAATTTATAAACGTTTAAGCTGTTCAAAACATAATTATTTCAGTGTTAAGATCACGTATGCCACATTCAACATCTAAAAGTTTCATAAATCCTAAATCATATTTGGCCAAAACACCCGTCTATTAAAAAACGTATATATTAGAAGATTTTTTAACGATTCTGTGTAACTATTAATCGATGTTTCAGTGTACCAATCTGGGGATAACACGGCTGTATTCGGTTGGACCCATAGTGTTTTTTGCCTCGGACAGTAATTATGATTCAAATAATAATATAAAATAATAGAGTTATTAATATATTATGAAAAAGCCGCAGAAATCACTAAGGCCTTGTTATTATCGATAGGCAAAATAAGTAACTATATTAACAGGCCCCGACCTAGAACACTTAAATATGCGAGATATCTCCAAATTAAAATTGTAAGAATAAAATGTACGCATTCGCCGACAGAGAGAAAAAGAAATATAAATTTCCGTTGCCTTCACAAGAAAAACGGAAGAAAGCATTCCGAAAGCGATCTTAACATTAACCGAGCTAAAAGAGATACAGGGACTGAAGATATGCAATACTAAGCGTGCTTCAGACACTTATGTCAGAGACTCATGGCTATAACGAAGTTGTTGAAGCCTAAAAATCAACAGTTTCGGATGAATCTCATGTAGCAATAAGCAAAAGACGTCGTGCTCTAAAATAGAAGACTTTAACTACGAACTGAATATTTCTAGTACAAAGCGTGCATCAAGTACGCACGTCAGACAAACAGAGTTAATCAATGAAACTGGGTAGTTTATCATGTCATGCCAAAAACAAAAATTAACATTTTATCGTAGGCAGTTACAACAAGTGAGCGATTTTATGCAAGTATCAGATTCGTATGTTTCGGCACATTCACTTGCATCAGAAGAGAGGAGATGCTACCAAAGTAAATAAAATCAGCCATCTTACTGATTTCTAGTTATTTGTCTCGATTAAGTTTGTTAAAGATACGATGTTTTCGTTAATAAATTTTCATTGTAATGTGGCTTTACTAACCTCATGCTCTGAATATTTAATTAATGCCAATTTATGGAAATCGTATATTTTATCGACCAAATTTAACTCATATATGCATTTTGTGCAAATTGTCAGTTTTCTAAAATATTACTAGAGATAGTGTATTGGAATTTTGATATCGCCAGCCAACATGTAATGAGTTTTATTTTATACGTTTGTGCTTGATTGAAAATCAAAACATCTCGTATAGGAGAGAAGAACTAACAATCTGCTTTTTGTAACGTCACATTTTGGATTTAATAACTTTGACAATGGAAAATATAAAGTCAAACTTTTACATCCCGAAATATATTCTTTATGCTTTCTCTGGGACACGATGTAATTAATAACACTTTTGAATACACCGATAAGTAAAATCTACGTAACTTATCAACATGAGACTTAAGAGAAGGAAACTACTAATTATCACCTGATAATCAAAACTTCTAAAAATGTATCGACCTGTCCAACAGGAGATTGAAGGAAAGACATATTGTTGTCCCTTGCCCAATTAACCGATAATATTTGTGTTCAATCCGTCATTGGTTTTAAGAATGACGCTTGCAAATCCTTCTCGCTAAGCAGTCGAGGCAACTTTGGTGGATTTGTGTATTAGGTGTTGCGCAAATAGTAACAAATTAGTTCAAATATGACCAGAAGAATAAACCAAAGACAACATGAATGGAAAGTATAATCTTGTGCACATACGTTTTCTGCTTACTGGCGATTCATTAGTAGGAGCAGGTATTAAACCCTTTACCGACTACATATTTTAGTCAGGAAATAGGGAATATAGGACGGTACAATCTCCTATACGAATGTTTATATCTGCAGTAGTGAAGTTTACTTCATATAAAGTCTTCGACAATGAGATTTCAAGCCAACTTGCTATATATATATATATATATATATATATATATATATATATATATATATATATATATATATATATATATATATGAATGATCTGTAAATAATTTTCAAAATATAGCTAGTGTGTCAGTACCCAATACCAACATTATGGTACCGAAGAGGTAAATGGAACCAACACTATGGTTGCCAAGTCGGTATGTGCTAGCAACATGATGGATTTTATTTTATACCAAAGCTCAACAAAATTGATAATTACAACTATTTCTCAATACCTGTTACTCCAACTTAAATCCATAGACTCTTGCCTTGTGATCGATATCACTTATTTCATTCGAGAAGAGGGTAATCAGAACATCATTCAATTAAATATACAACAGTTCTATATAATTCGTAGTGGATAACTAGTATATATTAAATAGTGTATTACGTGTTGCGCACCAAGTAGAAAATTAGTTCAAATTTGACCAGAAGGATAAACTAAAAGTAGCATGGACTATTATATATTTAATTAATTGGTGTCATGATTACCACGAAATGTGATAAATACCGATCAATGCCAGAGTGTATGTATTTGCTAAAGTAAAAAGTGTTCAATTTTGTTGAACTTTAGCATAAATTGAAATCCATCGTGTTGGAAGCACATACCAACTCGGCAACCATAGTGTTAGTACCATGTACCTTTTCGGTACCATAATGTTGGTATCGTGTACTGACTCAATAGCCATAGTGTTGGTACCCTTTACAGACACGGTGTATATATTATATAGTGTGAGTTAGCGTTGAAGTCGCATTTTCGAGATTTTGTATAATGTTGTCTTCACTCCTGCAGGTTTACACATTCGTCTAGCAGATTGTATCGTCCTATCATCCCACTTTCCTCATCCAAATATATAGTGGTTAAAGGGCGTAATACCGGCTCCTACTGATGAGTCGCCAGTAAGCACGAAACGAATGTGTATGAGATTATACTTTCCGTTCATGCTGCCTTTGGATTATCCTTCTGATCACAACTGAACTAATTTGTTACTAGGTTCGCAAAACCTAATACATACTTGCATATATATTGGTTCTTCGCAACAAATGGTATTTAACTGTAATATATTGAATTGAATGACGTCATGCTTACCGCGAAATGTGATAACTGATATCGATCAAGCCGAGAGTGTATGGATTAACTGTAGTAACAGGTGTTCAGAAATTGTTGTAATTCTCAATTTGAGTGAACTTTAGCATAAATTGATATCCATCAGGTTGGTATCATGTACCGACACGGAAACCATAGTGTTAGTATCCGGTACTCATCGATTTCAAAAAAAGTATCAGTTAATAACACAATAGCCATAGTGTTAGTATCCTTTACAGACTCGGTATATATATTATATATAGTGAGTTGGCTTTGAAGTCGCATTGTTGAAGAATTTGTATTAAGTTTGCGACGCTACTGCAGGTTTACACATTCGTATAGGAGATTGTGCCGGTCTATTTTCCCATATTCCTCACTTAAATATATAGTGGTTAAAGAGCATAATACCGGCTCCCACTAATGAGTCACGAGTAAGCACAAAACGAATGTGCACATGAGATTCTACCTTCCATTCATGCTGACTTTGGTTTATCCTTCTGGTCATATCTAAACTAATTTGTAACTAGGTATGCAATAAATAATGCACAGTTGAATATATATTTTAGTTCTCCGCCACAAACAGAATCTAACTCTGGGGGATGGCTGGATTCGTAGAAGAGGTGGAACAGCAATCACATGACTGGATACAGGTATTAAAGACTTCTATTACTTAGATGAACGAAAGTTTTCGGTTATCTAGCAGTAAACTTTGCCAAGTGGAGGGCCAGATTATTGCTGCTTCGTTGGTATAATAAATATTAAACCCTAAGCTTCGATGTTCTCCGCTCATGTAAGTCTGCATGAGTCAAAAGTTATTTTAGTACATACTAATAGCATGATTACCATAACAAAATGGAAAAAAATGGAAGTAGAATTACATACATGGTAAGTTAACTGCGATCAAAATTTACAAACAATGTATTTTATATTGAAATTGTAAACAAAAAATTTATAAAGTAAATAAATACTAAATTAAACTATTTAGTGTGTAAATGACGAAGCATTAATCTTTGATGGACCGAAATAAAAGATTACAGTTCAGTATGTACTGTGCACCTAAGTTATAATTTACGATACAGGTTCCACGTAAACTTGTAAGGTTTTATTAAAAAAACAATGTGGAAGGGTTATAATTGAATGGTTAATGTATGCAAAACAATGAACAAAGTTAAATATTTAAAGCAATCTAAACAAATAACATTATCTTTCACTCACAAGATTAGACAAATCTTGAAGACATCGTCGGTTATGCTCTATTCCACGAGAAAATCTCTCATTTAACGTTTCTTTTGCGAATGACGGTTTTGGGGGGACACATGACATTGACGAAATAAGATCGTAAAATATTCGTCGAAAGTTATCTAAACAATAAATCAACAATAAAAGGATAAAATTATTCGCATAATCTTCAACTGAAATTATGAATTAAGTTATGTGTATATGCTCGCTTTATGTGGCCTTCAAATAGCATTGTTTTCGCCTCGGCTTCAATATATATTGAAAAATTTTCATTCAAATTTCTGAAGATCATAAAATTTTCCCAACGTTTCATGGCCTATTTACAAGTCACTATATCAATGAAGTATCTCCGAAATAAAGGAAACACAAAAACAGTTGTAAGGTAGAGTAAAATGTCTCATTCATACGTGCCAATATATATTTTTTCTAAGTATTGTCAGTCACATTTCTGTTAATACATGTCCAATTTTTGAATTGAATAAACACATATATGCATAAATATACATATATATTTAAACATATATATATGCATATATACCGATATGTCGCTAAATACATTCGTGTAGAAGATGCGCTAGTTTGCTAAGAATGTAAATACCTACAGAACGCCCTCTAAATAACAAGAATGTTACAGAGGCTACTAAGTGTACCCAACACCTATCAGAAAGAGAAAACACTACCTGGTATTTGGAGATGACACTTTGTAGGACTGCAGCTGAACCGAGCTGATTGCCTGACTAAATCGGTCCATAATCATACAGATACTTAGCAGAATAATGCTTGGCTATCTGCATTATCATGATTATGTGTTTAGTTAGGTTTTTCTGATTGAAATATCGAAGATATGTATATAGTTATATTTAATTTTACTTTTAGTTATTCAAGATCGCCCAGGTGATTATTAGCGTTAGAAACTGTTTAGTTGAATTTTGTGTTAAACCGTGAAGCAAACGAATATTCTTGCGCTTTGTATTAGACCACTCACGCCACAAGCGTTAAAAGCTGTCTTTTTAAGTATTCTCACTACACTCCGTAATAAATCTATGTATAAAATGTGTCAATTGTGACAACCCGCCAGTATCATGTACGCCACAGTAAAACGAGTTAGTTCCAAAATATATTATACATCGTATAAAATTGTATTATGAAATGTTTATTATCTTTAATGAATAGTCGACAAAAAGGATTAATTCCAACAATATAATTGTCTTCATTAACCAAAAATTAAAATTCATTCAATTTAACATGTCCGCACCCACACAAAATTAGTAACCCGATAAATTTAGAGAATTAAAACAAACAAAATGAATTAATATAATCAAAGTTGCGATCTTGATATAAGCACCTGACCCATTAATTACTTACATATGTCAGTATAAACTATGAATTGTATAGTGTAGAAAGGCAATTTATCCAGTAGACCGGTTTCGTCCTTATTGGGAACTCATCATGTACTGGCCAGAATTTGTCGCGGACAGGACTCGAACCTGGGCACGTCTGCTTCGGAATCTGGTGCTCTAACCACTGAGCCACTCTCCCGCACACTACACTAAACACGCCAGAGTTGCCGTAGCCTGAAGCTCCAACTAGCCATTCTTGATCTACCGGGATAATGCAGACATCATGACACCTGGGAAAGAGATATTAATTTAGAGTATAATAGCAGAATTTCATTAAATACATTTGCTGCATAAGACTTCAAAATCTGTTCATCAAGAAGACTTGCTTCGTTCTTATTGGAACCTCATCAACAATTGTCACAATTGCAGAGCCTGGGACTTTAGCCGAAATCATATGGTTCAGAGTCTCGTAAGTCATCTTTTCGCCACCATAATGTTGCATTGCACTTAATTTTTAGGTTTATACCAACTTATGTTACTTTTGGCAATCGTTTGTTAAAGTGGATCATCTTTGGTACCGCTTATGGGTAAAAGATACCACTAGACATACCGGATCGGCCACAATAAGACGGGCACCATACCATGCTTAGAATTGATATTAAATTAAATTACAATGGTTATGAATGGAGATGCTAACAGCATACTGGGGAATAGCAACGGTTTTCTGTCTTCGAAAAGTCCTAGAGCTGGTAAAGAAATAGTTGAGGCCGATGGCCTCTATTTATTATGGTTTTCAACCGATTAAATTTTTATGTATGAAATATAAAATGAATAGAATAATTTATTCAATTGGTTTTGTCACTAAATTATCTATTAATCATTTATTTCCTGAAATGTGTCATTCAAATTAGGATGAATAATTCGATACGTTTCTATAAATATTTTAAATGAAAAAGAATTATTATGGATTCCAGCATCTACAGGTATCTGGCTGTTCAGAATTACTCCATTTATTTATGAGAAATTACAACAGTTAAAACTGTTTCGTATCGGTTAGATATTCCCATCAAAACGTGTTTCTTTGGAAATTCCTTCCAAGCATGCATACGCATGGATATTCATTTCTTATCAAGACAATTATCCAAACAATAACGCCTAACAAATTAAATCATTTTAAACACAGTTATAATACTTATTCATACTGTTTTCTATTCATCAAAATTAAAGTTTGGTTAATGTCTTTTACATAGATGCAATAAAATTAGCATCAAAACTTCAAGAAAATTAAGCTGACAGGTAGCTACAAAGAAACATCCTTGAATAGGAACGTTTATCCATAAAGAAACCGTGAGGCATCTCAGAATAAGACAAGGACCATCGAGGAATTTCTAAATGTCACAACTGTTATATATTACTTTTTTCGGATAACTAATATATATGCAACTATGTATTGGATATCGCGTATCTAATGACAAAGAGGATTAGATGGATAAACCCAAGTCATGCGCACATGCGTTTCGTGCTTACTGATGACTCATCACTGGAAGACCTACTATAAAATTTGGTCGAGAAATAAGGAACGGTGCAATCTCTTATTCTCAGACGTATTAAAAAGTAGCAGAGTCATATATTTTTTTTCAGTATTAACTAAGTGTTGAGTATGGTATCAAATGCAATTCCACCAGTACACCGTGTTTTTTGCTTATTGGGGAAATGTCAAGTACCGTACAGAATTTTGTCACGGGCGGGGCTCGAACTGGAGCACTTACGTATAGGTAGTTGGAACTTCAGGTAGGAAAAGATGCCAAATAATCTCCACATAAAGGAAAGGCTAAGTGAAAAATGTCAATGTATAACAATAGATTGTGTGGAGTGTGTATCAGCGAGTCGCAATGTACAGACAGCATTTGAAGAGTTCCCAATAAGGACGACACCGATTTACACTGTGAGTTTAATGTGCTACCTTATTCAAAGCTTAGTTTATAATGAAAAAATAGGGAAATAGAATGAAGTTGATATCAGTTATGCAATCTTTATTCAAAATGATTCAGCGTTAGACGCAACAAAAATCAGGAAATTGTGCAATACCTAGTATCGCAAAACCTATTTCATTTTCTTATTTTTACTTTTAACAAGGTATACTAACTGTGCAACTCAATGGTTTTGTAGTTGATCTTAACCACAGTATTCTAGTATTATCAAACAAAAATCCAACATGATTCAATTTAATATACCAATTTTTGAAGTGTCAACGCCAGCATTGAAAGGTGGTTGCATTATGCGCAACGGCAATTTACTTGACATTAAACTTTGATTCGAGTTGGTCTGTTCCATGGACTCTATAGATGTACGTTTTGTCGGACGCAGAGAATTAGTTGTATTCTCTGTCGACACATTGTACAAATTAGCTTCAACTTTTGAGTGAATAATTCTAACGTTTGACAAAATATTTCCTTCCTTCTTATCTGCCAATTTTCCGCTGTTTCCTTCAGTACGGCACCTCGGTTTATGCAATGTTTTAGAAATCTTCTGTTCAGATCTTCTCATTGCACGATCAAGGCCAGCATGGCTTTCAAGTGACATGTCGATGAAGTAATCTGGTTTCAAACTGATAAGCTGAAATGCCATTCTATACCGAACTGCGCATTCAAATGAACTAAATAATTTAAATGTCCAATATATGTTTAAAATACAAAAAATAAACACGAATGATACCATAAAATTGGCAATTTTTAGAGAAAGCTCCAAATTATTAGCCTAGACACAATATAATATTTGTTTTTGTAGATATTCTATAGCTGCAAATGAAAATGTTTAAAGAATATTTAGCTCTCTATTAAGAAGAATTATAATTCCCAGATACGAGTTAAAATAACACGCGTCTGGTTACCTATTTAACGTGAAAGTTAACTCTTATTCATATGATTAATAAACCCAACAAGAAAGTCGGATTTCAAGTAGTCATGAGAAAATATGCGCATTTAAACATGGGAAATGTGCTATGCAAACATCTTACCTCAATTTTCTGAAATTGTATGTTAAAACACGGAGAGGCACTCACGTTAAGATGTTCTCCTCAAATAAATTAATCACAAATATTAGAATAATTCTTCGTGGAGTTTTCTTGCAAAATCCAACATTCTGGCTTCTGATAAATTAATAGGGTAGTCATTAGCCCTCAATATTTTACACAGTCTGCCTAAATCCAAAATTCTTTTTTAAGCAAAGACTCCTTATTGTTAACGATATTAAGATACGAATTTTAATCCGATACGAATGATTTGACTGGAATTTAATAAGGATTCCTTGGTAAATGTTCTTTCTAGTAGTAGACCTTTCCACAGGATGATTTTCTCGTGCCCGCTTTTGATTTAATGATTTAAACAGCCATCCCAAATCCGCCTCTGTAAGCAGACAGCATTCAACGCGAGGAAGCGCTAGTATATTAAAGTATACTGAGAGGGTTATGCTAAATACATATATATCTTCCGTATAAGAACGCCATTTTCGACCAAGTAACTACACCAATTTTGCCCGTGTTTAGGTCCTCATCAATGAATTAATGAATCATCGCCACAGCGATTTAAACCTGGATGTATTTGATTCAAGCTGGAAACTAATTCCCTACATCAACATAGCCGCAATTTGCATTCAGTTCGCAATTATGGACGAACATTCTTTTGGGCAGTCTTTATTTTAGGTAGATACTTTTGGTATTGCTATAGACCAGATGATCCGACAAGCCATTTCCAAATTACCCTTACAAAGCTAACAATGTATCACCTGGGCACACGATATTTAAGTATAGTAGAATGGTAGATATTGATTTCGTATATTTTATTATAAACTGAAAGTTGGAGATGCATATTTATCTGTAATTTTTAAAAAAAATTATGGTTTCTTAGTATCGATTATATGCTGATTAAATCAGACAACTATAATCATATTAAAATTCATGACTGCATTATGTCTGGATTGTCAGATTTATTAGTGATTACTTAAGTCATTTTTTACTCTATTAATTTTATGTATTCTCCATACGATCACAAGAGAATTTCATCGAAAAAATATTCATGCATTTGTTTTTAAAAGGCAAACACCCCTCATTTAGTGTTGTTGACTAATTTTATCTGTGAACGGCCAGTTTAAATATCATAGAACAAACACTCAATTATATGGTATTTCTGATTATGAAATTTTGTAAAAATCTACATTATTTCAAAATAACTTTTCAGTAGAATAATTGATAACCTGTTTGCAGGAACAACGGCTTCACGTGCTCGATAATACGCCCTATACAGAGACGATCCTGACAGAAGACTGGTGTAGAAATGTTCTAAAAACTGCATTTGAATATCATGTGGTACCGGCCACGACATCCAAAGTACACTCTGCACACCTGTTCATCAGCACAAGTTTAGCGGAAATGTTTTATAACGGATTAAAAATATTTATGCCATTTGGACATATTCTGTTTTACTAAATAAATAATGTATTAAGAGTCTAAAATAAGGAAACGGCAGTTGGCCAAGAACATACGTCATCTGGCCAAGTAAATCTTCTAATATGTCATCGACATTAGTGAATAGATTAATTAAAATTTTAATTATGTCTTATTTTTCAGAAAATTTATCTTCATATGTGTGCGCCAATTTAGAATCTGGGCTCAAATAGAATTATAAAATAGAAGTTTGCAAGTGATTGCTCAGCATGTAATCAAAGCAGAGCGTGCATGGATAAATTCACTTTATTTTAGCAAAAAAACACTTTAAAAATATCGCGAAATTAACTCTACACATCTACGTTGTTATTCTACCAAAGGACCAATAAGAGACGATACTTATTAACAAAAAACTCACAATAAATGTTAAAAGAAACGGATACGGTATTAGGTATTGCAAACCTAGTAACAAATTAGTTCAGTTGTGACTAGAAGGATAAACCAAAGACAGCATGAACGTAAGGTTTAAGCTCGTGCACATTCGATTCGTGCTTACTGGCGACTCATCAGTAGGAGCAGGTATTACGCCTTTTACAGACTATATACTTGGGTGAGTAATGTTGGATAATAGGACGGTAGAATCTCCTTGACGAATGTGTTAACCTGCAGTAGTGAAGCTAAAATCATATAAATTCTCGACAATGCGACTTCAACGCTAACTCACCCTATATATATATATATATGTATATATATATATATATATATATATATATATATATATATATATATCGAGTCTGTAAAGGATACTAAAACTATGGCTATTAGTTTAGTAACGGATACAACATAATAGTACCCAAAAGGTACATGGTACTAACACTATGGGAGCCGAGTCGGTATATGATACCAACATGATGGATATCATTGTATGCTGTAGGTAACCGAAGTTGAGAATTACAATTATTTCTGAACACCTGTTACTCCAATAAATCCATAAAATCTGGCCCTGATCGATATCATTTATCAGATTTCGTAGTAAACATGACATTATTTCACTAATTATATAACAGTTAGATACCGTTTGTGGCAAAGAATTTATATGTATGCAGTTTTGTATTAGGTGTTGCTAACCTAGTAAAAAATTAGTTCATTTATAATCAGAAGGATAACCAGTAGGATCCGTTATTATGCCCTTTATTCACTATATATTTGAGTGAGGAATGTCCTATTTTCCGTTCTAGTTTCCCATATTCCTCACCCAAATATATAGTGGTTAAAGGGCGTAATACCGATTCCTACTGATCAGTCGCCAGTAAGCACGAAACAAATGAGCACCAGATTATGCTTTCTGTTCATACTAGCATTGGTTTATCCTTCTGATTAAATAAATGAACTAATTTGTTACTATGTTTGCAACACCTAATACATAACTGCATATATATTAGGTCTTCGCCACAAAAGTATCTAACGAACACAGTATTCCGAATATAGTAACAAAATGCTTAGGTCGACCTACAAAAGTTATTAAAAGGCAAACATTTTTATAAAACCATCAAAATGAAAGAAAACTTATATGCGTTTACATCAAATACTTCTGGCTATATAATTAGACTCTATATGATGCCGATTACTAACGAGTATTACTCCTGCAACTATTAATAATAATTCTACTACCATAATCAGTACAAATATTGCTAAAAATAATTCTGATAACAGAAATAACAATACTTTATTAAAATAATGGTACTACTAATTCTAATACTACTATCACTACTCCTACTACTACTACAACAACTACTACTACTAATAATAATAATAATAATAATAAATAATATTATTATATGATTAATAATAATAATATTGATAATGAATATGTTAATAATAATACTATATTATTATTAAGCATAATCATAATACCTCTTTTATCACTACTTCTACTTCTACTACTGCTGTTGCTGCTTCGACTTCTGCATCGCCACGAATACTTATACAAATATTTTGCACCTAGTACAAATGATAGTACTACTAGTAGTAGTAGCAATAGAAGCAGCATTACTATTACTATTAGTACTCATAACAACTCTAATTCTACTACTACTAACACTACTACTACTACTACTGCTGCTGCTGCTACTACTAATACTTTTGCTACTACTACTACCTCCGAAATTACCAAACACTATCACATAGGCATAAAATACTTATTCTTTCTTGCTGCATAACCATGAGATTCATAGTTATGTGTTGAGTATAAGGGTACACTTGGTTGTCCAAACTATTCTAGTTTGCACTTTCATTCTATTGATGTTTGCTGTGAGAAACATTTACCAATGAGTAATGCCAACAGTGTAGCCTAATTAGCCGAAAAGGTATAAAAACGATTAAACCGAAGTGACGCCCGGGCCATAGTGATAGAACAAGAAAATAGTGGAAAATATTTGATTATCACGAATAAATGCGCATTTATTTAATTAGATAAATTCTTCGCAGCTTAATTTACAAATGAATGAATCTTTTAAGCAGTAACATCTGAACGCGTGTTATCATTCTAATGGAATTACTGAAAACCACACAGAGGAAACAATAATTGGCTTAAGAAGGGAAAGATTACAACTAGGAGGTAATTTGTATGAGCGAGCACTGGCCTACACAAATTGTACATTTCTTCATTTTTGAGAAATGGAGCTTACGGCTGATAGTTAAATATAGGTTTTAGCAAAAACTATCAAAAATATACCTTTTTTAAAGCAGCATGTATCTATCATCAGGTTAGTTTATACAGGACCAGAATGATGTTACGAAGCCATTATGAATGTAGGGTGAAATCCAAAACAAGTAAACATTTCAGGACTTTTGAATGCTCATCAATAGGAGCCATCATTAATAAACACACGAATTATATATTAAGTCAACAATTGCGAAAAAACTAATACATTTATTAGATGTATGCAAATTAAGTTAGTGTGAATCAACTTTGCATAAGGTAATTATATATATTCGTACAGGAAACTATTTTTGGCAGGGCTTAATTACATATATGAAGCGCGCGCCTTGGGCGACGGAGTGGATGAGTTGCCTAATTTTGAAGCAAATGTTCCCTACTTCGAGGCCCAGCCGCGAAAATTCTGGCAAATACTTTGTTAGCCTATTTAACGTTAGGTGTATATTGGTAACACAAATATTTTTAATTTGATTTGCGAAATAATCGTGTATTGAAATTGAAGTTCATTATGAAACAGTTATATACAACACTGTATAAAAATAGGCATTTTTCGCCAGAACTCAACTTTGTTTAAAAATATGCTTCTTTATGTTGTGTAGTTTGAACACTAGGTTTAACTAAACACATGCATTGTACGAACATGCACATACATAGGTAATTCCATAAGCTTAGGCACGCACACACATACCCAGACAAATAGTTCGTGTGCATTCATTAAATCAAGTTGGCATTCTCGAAGTAAACACCAATCACGCTGTATCTAACCAGACGCACAACATTACACTACCAAAGATTTATTATTGCACGGGATTGTTAATCTGCCAGAATCGATGACTTAACAAGAGAATACTGCAAGTTTAGGAATATGGAGGCTCAGAATTATCTCAGTTAGATCATCGCCGCAATCTTGAGAAAGAAATTCATCTCAAATAAGTGAATTAGACGTGTTTTAGCGGGAAATCTAAAAAAGGTAATTACCGTGGTGTCGGTTTGATCTGCGTAGCATCAAAAGTGTTAACTTACATTACTTGACAAAATACTATTTAAAAAACGATCGAAGACATTTAGACTAACCTAGGAAAGGTTTTGTCCAAGAAATAGATTCGTTGGCCATATTCATGCCTTAGGCCGCACATTCAAAATGTAAAATCGGTATCAGCGTCCTATCATTGTTGAATCTCCGAAATTTGCGTTCGCCGGTTGTGTATAGTGTAGTGTAGTGTGCGGCAAGGTGGCTCACTCGTTAAAAGACCAGAATTCGATGCAGACGTGTCCAGGTTTCAAGCCCTCTCCACAGCAAATTGTGGCCAGTATCGGATGAGTTCCCAATAAGGACAAAACCGGTCTACTGGATGAATTGCCTTTCTTACACTATAAAATTCTTAGTTTATATTGAAATATGTAAGTAATTAATGGTTCAGGTGCTTATATCAAGATCGCAACCTTGATTATAATAATTGTTACCACCGCCCGCACAACCAATATTCGTTTGACTATTTCACTTGTTTTGGCGTTGCCTGATAAGGCTACCAAGAGAAGCGATGCATTGTTTGCATCAAAGTGATTTAGATCCGGTGCGCAATCTAGCAATCCAAAGAAGAACGTTGACCAAATTCCATATGATAATAAACAATACCTTTTTAAGGTTAAATACTGTTTTTTGCGGAGAACTAATATATGTACAAGTATGTATTAGGTTTTGCGAACCTAGTAACAAATTAGTTCAGTTGTGACCAGAAGGATAAACCAAAGGCAGCATGAACGGAAAGTATAATCTCATGCACATTCGTTTCGTGCTTACTGGCGTCTCATCAGTAGGAGCCGGTATTACGCCCATTAACCACTACATATTTGGGTGAGGAATGTAGGATAATAGGACGATACAATCTCCTAGACGAATGTGTAAACCTGCAGGAGTGAAGCAAACATACATAAAGTCTGAACAATGCGACTTCAACGTTAACTCACTCTATATAATATATATACCGAATCTGTAAAGGATACTAACACTATGGCTAATGTGTTAGAAACCGATACCAATATTATTTTACCGAAAAGGTACATGGTACTAACACTATGGTTTCCGAGTCGGTACATGGTACTAACATTATGGATATCAATTTATGCTATAGTTCACCGAAATTGAGAATTGCAACTATTTCTTAATACATGTTACTCCAATAAATCCATACATTCCGGCCTAGATCGATATCAGTTATCACATTTTGCGGTAAGCATGACATCCTTAAATTCAATATATAACAGTTAAATACTGTTTGTTGCGGAGAACTAATATATTTGCAAGTATGTGTTAGGTGTTGCGGACCTAGTAACAAATTATTTCAGTTGTGACCAGAAGGATAAACCAAAGGCAGCATGAACGGAAAGTATAATCTCATGCACATTCGTTTCGTGCTTTCTGGCGACTCATCAGTAGGAGCCGGTATTGCGCCCTTTAGCGTTGAAGTCGCATTGTCGTAGACTTTATATGATGTTAGCTTCACTATAGCAGATTTACACATACGTCTAGGAGATTTTACCGTCCTATTATCCTACATTGGTCACCCAAATATATAGTCGTTAAAGGGCGTAATACCGGCTCCTACTGATGAGTCGCCAGTAAGCACGAAACAAATGTGCATGAGATCATACTTTCCGTTCATGCTGCCTTTGGTTTATCCTTCTGGTCACAACTGAACTAATTTGTGACTAGGTTCGCAACATGTTTTTAATGTTTCAACATGAAGTATGACAAGTTAAACACATTTAAAATAACATTTTAGGTATTTATTTAACTTCAATGACAAATTTCAGTTGAAATTAACTCTAATAGATTTTTGATTGCAGGGATTTTGCATATCCATAGAAGGCTTGCGTGTCTTTTAAATAGAATCATGAATATAATATCTATTCGCAAACAGTACTATTCAGTTAAATAAATTACAAATTTAAAGATTACCACTTACCACATGCTAAAAATAATCTTGCCAGACGATATGAACCATCTTGTCCAAAGTTTGAGGATGCCGCGGCAGCTTTTAGTACGTCATCCGGAAGCACACAACCTTTTGAGCAACAAGATAAACTGTTCGTTTTTGCGTCTACACCGACAGAATTTAATTTCTCTGCAGTAGGTTTGTCATCGGCCTTTTCAATCGATTCCTTATCAAATTGACTGCAATCTTGACTACAAATCGAGGTCGCCGACATTGTTAGCTCACTGGCCTCTCTGCACAAGCAGAATTCGCGACTAATAGCTTGCAGATAATGGGGAAATAGTTGACTTATCGAATTGGAAGTTTCAGCTTTAGTAGAACTTACAGCATTACCAGTAAACACTGACCCACCAGAATTGAGTACCAATAATTTCACCTGAGACAGATTGACTTGCGCTAACTCATTCGGATTAATACACCAGGTCCACATTGGTGGGGCCAGAGTTTCGGCCTCGTCTGTACAACTTGCTACACCTGTCTCATCCTCAATAAAACTGTTGCCATGTAACGTTATATTACATGCATTTATAGTGTTTGTCATTAATTTTGTGGGAAATTCACACGTATTATTAGTAAGAAATTCTTTTGCAGCATTTTCGTGTCCTCGTTCTAAGAGTTTTTGCTTTTGATTTGGCAGTAAAGCTTCTGGTTTAGGAAACATTCTTGTATTGCCGCGCGCAACTCTGTAAGACCGCTGGGACGAGTGTGCACTTAAAACTATATTTACTTTGTCCAATGTCGACTTACTTGGATGCCAATTTGAAGGAGTGAAACCCAATCTGCCAGTTTGTGGGCAAGCCCATGTAGCTTGAGCAAATATGTTTAAATAAATATATTAAATGTGACTGAGAAATAGAAAACCACTCCTATTTATTGAAAGTACAGATAAATACAATTGAATAATTAAGTAATACAACAGTGATTAGGTAATATTACAGGAAAGTTTCTTGCGTTGTTATGCTATACTCGTATTTCTAGAGAAAAAAATTACAACATTATTTTTAATCAAGGTTGCGATCTTGATACAAACACCTGATCTATAATGTACATACATTTGTCAGTATAAACTAAGTATTGTATAGTGTGAAAAGGCAATTCATCCAGTAGACCGGTTTCGTCCTTATTGAGAACTCATCACGTACTGCCCAGAATTTGCCGTAGATAATATGTGATGAGTTCCCAATAATGACGAAACCGGTCTACTTGATGAATTGCCTTTACCACACTATAAAATGCTTAGTTTATACTGCCAAATGAAAGTACTTAAGTGGTCAGGTGTTTATAACAAGATCGCATCCTTGATTAAAAGTAAATGTTATCACTGCCCACGCGACCAATTTTGGCTTAATAAAATTACAATCTAATTAATAGTGAGATTTCCCTAATGATATACAGAAAATTCTGTGTAATTATGAAATGAGTAAAAATCATTTATTATTCACTTTATACCGATCGGAATTTTACAATTTTGTAAAGTATGAATTTGTGTTTAATTAATGAAATAGGTTGGTATCCAATCCCATAGAGAATTCGTGCATTGGCCACAGACCTTCATAACAGTTTAATTTGCGTAAAGATTTATTGCCTCTTTTAGGCTCACGTGCTTCTAAACTTAACAAATCACTAGATGCTTTTTGTGACACTTCCTTTTAAAATGTGAAATACGGCTTCCACTTCGAGCAATCGAGCAAACACTACATTTGACGGAAAGCACGAAAAGTATCAGAAGTGCAATAGACGACAGTTTTGCAACGATTTGTAATCGATAAAATGTCAATTGTGCTTATCTTAGATCTATTAGCTTGATTTATATCATTGTTATCTCCACTTGCACGGAAGAGCTAAAATTAATGTGTTGTAAACCTTAAAAACAGTTATAGTCATGACAGCATAGAAATAATGCCACCAGAAAATCTCAGTTACGTCATTTTACATTGAGTGTATAAAACGAATAGTTAACGCATGCAAATTTTAAATTCTTATTCAGCCATTCTAATCTCACTCAGTTAGATGAAAATAACAGTTACGGAAATGAACACACACACATTTGACACGCGAATATCTAGTGAAAGATCAGACTGAAGTATAATTATTTAACAATAATTGATTGCGTGGGTGGTGCTATTAATTCTTTAAATCAAGTTTGCGAGCTTGAAGTAAACACCGCAACGCACTGGCTGGCGGTAGTTTTATTATTTTGTTGGACGACTGGTTAACTACAATGGGATCGGTGTAAACTTCAAGCTCGCAAACTTGATTTAAAGAATGAAGTATAACTAATAAGGCTAAAGGAAATAACGCGCTTGCTTCATTAGTTTCATTTGTTAAACTTGTGAGGATGGACCAACTGAAGAAGGCTGCCGATAAAGGCAGCCGAAATATTTTGTTAAAGAAAGAAAACCGCTGGAACAATGCAAGCTGCGTTAGTCAAAACGCAGATCAGATAATTTCAACTAATCCAGTTTCGTGAAAAAACTTTTCATTATAGAAATAATGCTGTCGGAAATTTCAACCAAGAACAGTATAGGTGAGACTATCGGATTAAGATGAAAGTTTTAGCTTCTGATAGCACAATATATTGATAGCAGTTTGAAAAACTTCAATCAAATTATCGTCGTATTCGGGCGATGACTGACGAAACTCGTTAATTTGTGAGATTGAAAATAGATTTGTTACTTTTTGTGACTGATTTGAAGTAGCACTCGTTTCTGCATTAATTCTACTGACATAATAAAAAATTAAAATTCGAAATGTTTCAATTGGAACAAAACGAGGAAGTAAAGTGAGGAACATATTTATTACTTTTTTAATGCGATCCTTAAAAAATCCACTGTATCCTTTCCATGTGCGAAAGGAAAAGAATTTTTTATCAGATAGAAAAACAGTTTCTTTCTCATATTCTTAAAATTATCTACAAATGAACATCTTTTTATACATAAACTGAAAGGACAAACAAAATAAGAAAATTTAAATTTGGAGCGAGGGTAAAATACGGGAACAACCAATCAATTGTGTGCATCACCACCAGTTCAAGCTCAATGCCTGAACATGCCTTTTCTGCTTGCATAAATCCTTGGTCCTTAAAACAGGTCGCAATCACGAACATCGCTTCAAATTTTCAATAAAACGCATAAAAAAATCAGTTTCACATCAGAGAGTGAGTAAGATGACAGTCTGTCTGTCTTAGTTGTATTACTGAAGGCATATACTAATAGCAAATTCATTAGAACAATTTAACATAAACAGCTTTATCTGCGTTGTATTTCCATAACAGCAATTTCGTGCCTTTTCAATATCAATTATCAACATTTCGCGCCTAATTTTAAAATATTGACAAGTATGTTAGTCCAGATTGAAAAAGCAACTAATATACTAAAGCAATAAACGATTTAATGTTTTATGTCTATCCTATACAATTAAATGTCAATTTTTTAAAATTTGATTGCGGAGTAACAGCTTTATATTTTCCAATGCCGCGTTTTGCGTACGCGGGTTTTCGCTTTGCACTAACAGTTTCACAAAGATCCGATTGATTACTATTTCCATTTCCTTTTTGTCTTCGACCTGGCTGGGTTTATATTCGTCCCTTTCTTCCAAAGGCATCAACATCGTTCATACTAACCAATGGAAATGCGATTCTATCACATCTTTGTTTACTGGCGACGTTTCGGTGCGTAATTTCCAGCACCATCCTCAGGCAACTATACACAGCACAATATCAGATTTAAGCAAATGTGGTAACCTCGTTCCGAAACCGTTCTATTTATATTTTTTGACTCACCAATGGTTTTAAACATATTTTGTCTCAGTAACTCATACGCAATTGGATACGTTGCACCTCCCGGCATAAAATAAAACACAATGTTTGACATTCAATTTTTTTTGTTCTATCAGTTTTGATTTTTTAACATTGATTACCGTGATATAATAACAGTACAGTAATAAGAAAAATGTTCCATAATTTCTCTCTCCCCTACAATATTTTGCACACGAGATGAGATTAAGTATACTGGAAATTTTAGATATCTACAATTATACTGAGGTAGGGATTGGTCTGCTAATTACAAATAGATGCGGACATATATATATATATATGACTCGTTTTTACTGATGTTTCTTGTTTTGGTTAGTTGGTGAGTGTGTATGCGTTAGTGTTTGTGTTTATGCGTGTGTACATGTAAAGGTCATTCTCGCAGTATTGCAAAGTGATGTCTGAGATCTGGTCATTATTGTTTTGATAGCTTGAGAATTAACCATTTGTGCGCATTGTTCACTGTTACATATACAAGTGCTATTTTTCCCAGTATAATTGATCGTTTCACCTTGTTGCGCAAAGTTGTCGTTTTCACATGGTAACAACGCCAGTGTGGATTGCAGTGTTAAACGCTCACATTGTTTGGAGACTTCTGTTATCGTATGCGCCTCTGTTATTTCCACTTCAGTTTGTTGCCAATCCGATTGTATGTTTGTTGATTCTAGTCGAGGGCCTGTTTGTTCTTGGCTGGATACTAGTAGATTGTTGTTGAATTTTGTTATTCTTGGCCAGTCGATAAGAATATCATGTTGATGAAACTTTTGAATATTAAAGTCAGGTGCTTGTTGTTTTATGTAAAGTGCTTCGTAGATAAATAATAATTTTTCGGATTTTGCTTTATGTAAAATTGTGAAATTGGTCGAATTGACAGGGTGCCCCGTTGCCAATATATGATCGGAAATAGCTGATTTTCCTGACGGTGGCAAGCCTTTGTTAATCAATTTCTGTGGCAAATGTTGCTGGATTCTGCTTATCAATTGCTTCTTCGTACGTCCGATATATGTGCTACCGCACATACATGAGAATTTGTAGACTATGAATGATTTGGAGAGAATTGGCAATTGATCTTTGGCATCCAACCTCATGATTCTCTGTGTACTGAATGTCATATATATATATATATATATATATATATATATATATATATATATATATATATATATATATATATATAAATATAAATTTATATAAGGTGTGAATATCGTAATAAATGAATAATAAGTGGTCCTAGAGAAGATATTCATGGTTAACAGCTAACAAGAGGAACTCAAAATGTGGGAGATAGACGTATATATAGATAGATAGGTCTATCCGTAGATAGATTTATTCTATATACATAATATATATGGTACATATACGCACATTAATCATTTTATATATATTAACATTTACATATAGATATATATATATATATATATATGTTTCTTGAAATGCGAGCTTTAATAAAATTTACCGTACCCTTTTTGTGTGCAAAAAGAAAAAGAAATTTTATCAGATATAAGAAACATTTCTTTCGCATTGTCTTCTCAAATATCTACTAATGAACATATCCTTATATATAAATTGGAAAGCAAAACAAGATAGAAATGTACCTAAATAAGATTTAAAAGAAACATGTTGCGCGACAGGGAATAGATCATTTACCTGATTATCGGGTTGCGATCCGATTTGTTTGCATCCGCTGTCTTCCTGATTTTTTCTCCAAAATTTTCGATTACCGGATACGGTTATCTTTTTCAATGGAAAGCTCAAAATAATAAGTTGGCAATCAATAAGTCAAGTGGAAATATTTCCTAATATATATATTATAGAGTATGTATTGCAAATATCATTAATTGATATTTTTTGTCCTATTTAATTATGTAATCTTATTATTTATTGATTATTCCAATATTTATACCACGTTAAATATGTAGACATATATTCATTGTTCCCTTCCTGTGTGCAAAAACAAAAAGAAATTTTATTAGATATAAGAAACATTTCTTTCGCATTGTCTTCTCAAATATCTACTAATGAACATATCTTTATATATAAATTGGAAAGCG
The DNA here is from genome assembly GCA_029291075.1 of Eudiplozoon nipponicum. Taxonomy (NCBI): domain Eukaryota; kingdom Metazoa; phylum Platyhelminthes; class Monogenea; order Mazocraeidea; family Diplozoidae; genus Eudiplozoon; species Eudiplozoon nipponicum. The sequence goes on from JAQBSW010004218.1 coordinate 45,711, forward strand.
AAACAAGATAGAAATATGTGAACATAGAGAGAGTGTGAAAAACGGAAACCAATCAAATTGCGTGCGTCACATCCAGTTCAAGCTCAATGCTTGTACGTGCTTCTTCTGCTTGCATAAATCCGGCTGCAATTTGTTTATCCATAAGGCTTCGTATGTGGCTAGCTCCCTTTTGTTTTTGCATTTAGTAATTACTTTGAATGCTACGTCTGGAGAACATACGTGCGATGTTTCGATGATGTGTTGCGCAATAGCAGACGTGTATTCACCATTTGATTTAAAACAGGCGTTTAAGTTGCAATGTTCTCTCATTCGAGTAATTAACCGTCTGGTCGATCGGCCTACGTAAGTTGATCGACAACTTGCGCATGTATATTGGTAAATAATATTTGATATCGACATTAACGGCTGTTTCTCTTTGATTGCTGGTAAAGGCAAGTGTGTTACCCTAAATAACACTCGTAGTTTAGCTGCATTAAATGTGCGTGTTAATGCTGCTTCAACTTTCTTTTGTGCCATTCGGGAAACTGCATCCCCCTTAAATGGGATGTTTAGGTAGACTGTTTTCTTTTCTGGCCCATAATACGTCTGTTTCTGTTTAATTCCCCTTTTAATAATTGATTCAATTAATTGTCTGGGATAGCCATTAGACATTAAATCGTTAATTGCTTTATTATATTCATTTTCTTTAGAATCTTGACTAACCAACCTGTCAATTCTTGAAAAGCAACCACGAACTGTTGATAATTTATATTGAAACGGCACAAAACTGCTGTAATGCAAATACTGTGCAGACCATGTTGGTTTATGGTAAATTGTTCTGTTTAATTTACCATTAGTTTCTTTCTTTAATAGTACATCTAGGAAAGGCAGACAGTCATCTTTCTCGTGCTCTGACGTGAAGCCGATATTCTTATGTGCTTTGTTGAAACTTTGAAGCAATGTTCGTGATTGCGACCTGTTCTTAAGTACAAGAAATATATCATCCACGTACCGTATATATTGAGCACATTTACTTATGTCACTCTTTAATGATGTTTTCTCTAGGTGCCCTAGAAAAATCTCAGCCAACACTGGAGATAAGGGGCTTCCCATTGCCACACCATCAGTCTGTTTGTAGATGCTTCCATTAAAACGAAATCGTACGTCTTTCGTGCATAATAAGATAAGCTTGCGTAGAGTGTGACCTGGCACCGGCGATGGTAATATGTCGTGTTCTACCGCTTTGACTATAATGTCAATGGTTTCATCAATTGGAACATTTGTAAACAAAGACGTAACATCAAAAGATACCATAATCTTGTTTTTAACATTTATATCTTGAATTTTGTTTACAAACTCAAACGAATCGGCAACCGAATAATTACCTAGTAGTTTACGTAATGGTTCAAGTAAACGAACTAGCCATTTAGCTAGTGCATGAAACGGAGAATTTACCATTGATAAAATTGGCCTCATAGGACAACCTCTTTTGTGTGTTTTTGGTAATCCGTACATTATTGGTGTAGATGATCCAACTGGCTTGAGCTTCTGTGCAGTGGCCTCATCAATAAAACCGGCATCTGTCAAAATCTTAATTTCATTTATTACTTTGCGCTCCACCTTGTCTATTTCATCTGATTTATCGTCTAGACGTGTGAATTTTGTATTGTCCTTTAACACGTTTTCCATCTTTTGTATGTAGTCAGATTTGTCCATTATAACTACGCTCTTTCCTTTATCAGCGCGTAGTATTTTGATGTCTGCATTTATGCTGATACCTCTAAGCGCATTTAGATGTTGCTTTGTCAATGCATGCTGTTCTGCGCATTTAGACGATTTCAAATTTGAAGTCTGATCAACTAGTGTAGCCTTGAACCAATTTTTATAACCAATACTGGTAGGTTCCAAGTCAACTGAAGAAATCTTACAAGGTTGGCGTATTCAAAAATTGAGCAGTTGAAGGAAGATGAAGCAGTGCTACAGGCAAGAATCGGGTGTGTGCCTTGAGTATTAGATGAACTAAGTCTTTTTGGAAGAATGAAATTTCTGATGTTTTTGCCGACAGTTTTGGCGAAAGATAAAGCAAGTATTTTAAATAAATTGGAAATAGATGTAAAAACAGGAGTTTTGTGTGATTTAATACCTACCGATCTTGATAAACGTGTGCTAAACTTATCAAAGGTGCCAATCGATCAGCTAACAATGGAGGCACTATCGATGGGCCGAAATTATGGAATACATCCTTCTAATAAATGCGATGTTGATTTTGAGGCAGCATTTGAATTGCTATTTGAACAAACAGCTGACTTGGAACCTACCAGTATTGATTATAAAAATTGGTTCAAGGCTACACTAGTTGATCAGGCTTCACATTTAAAATCGTCTAAATGCGCAGAACAGCATGCATTGACAAAGCAACATCTAAATGCGCTTAGAGGTATCAGCAGAAATGCAGACATCAAAATACTACGCGCTGATAAAGGAAAGAGCGTAGTTATAATGGACAAATCTGACTACATACAAAAGATGGAAAACGTGTTAAAGGACAATACAAAATTCACACGTCTAGACGATAAATCAGATGAAATAGACAAGGTGGAGCGCAAAGTAATAAATGAAATTAAGATTTTGACAGATGCCGGTTTTATTGATGAGGCCACTGCACAGAAGCTCAAGCCAGTTGGATCATCTACACCAACAATGTACGGATTACCAAAAACACACAAAAAAGGTTGTCCTATGAGGCCAATTTTATCAATGGTAAATTCTCCGTTTCATGCACTAGCTAAATGGCTAGTTCGTTTACTTGAACCATTACGTAAACTACTAGGTAATTATTCGGTTGCCGATTCGTTTGAGTTTGTAAACAAAATTCAAGATATAAATGTTAAAAACAAGATTATGGTATCTTTTGATGTTACGTCTTTGTTTACAAATGTTCCAATTGATGAAACCATTGACATTATAGTCAAAGCGGTAGAACACGACATATTACCATCGCCGGTGCCAGGTCACACTCTACGCAAGCTTATCTTATTATGCACGAAAGACGTACGGTTTCGTTTTAATGGAAGCATCTACAAACAGACTGATGGTGTGGCAATGGGAAGCCCCTTATCTCCAGTGTTGGCTGAGATTTTTCTAGGGCACCTAGAGAACACATCATTAAAGAGTGACATAAGTAAATGTGCTCAATATATACGGTACGTGGATGATATATTTCTTGTACTTAAGAACAGGTCGCAATCACGAACATTGCTTCAAAGTTTCAACAAAGCACATAAGAATATCGGCTTCACGTCAGAGCACGAGAAAGATGACTGTCTGCCTTTCCTAGATGTACTATTAAAGAAAGAAACTAATGGTAAATTAAACAGAACAATTTACCATAAACCAACATGGTCTGCACAGTATTTGCATTACAGCAGTTTTGTGCCATTTCAATAAAAATTATCAACAGTTCGTGGTTGCTTTTCAAGAATTGACAGGTTGGTTAGTCAAGATTCTAAAGAAAATGAATATAATAAAGCAATTAACGATTTAATGTCTAATGGCTATCCCAGACAATTAATTGAATCAATTATAAAAGGGGATTAACAGAAACAGACGTATTAGGGCCAGAAAAGAAACGTCTACCTAAACATCCCATTAAGGGGGATGCAAAAGAAATTGAAGCAGCATACGCACATTTAATGCAGCTAAACTACGAGTGTTATTTAGGGTAACACACTTGCCTTTACCAGCAATCAAAGAGAAACAGCCGTTAATGTCGATATCAAATATTATTTACCAATATACATGCGCAAGTTGTCGATCAACTTACGTAGGCCGATCGACCAGACGGTTAATTACTCGAATGAGAGAACATTGCAACTTAAACGCCTGTTTTAAATCAAATGGTGAATACACGTCTGCTATTGCGCAACACATCATCGAAACATCGCACGTATGTTCTCCAGACGTAGCATTCAAAGTAATTACTAAATGCAAAAACAAAAGGGAGCTAGCCACATACGAAGCCTTATGGATAAACAAATTGCAGCCGGATTTATGCAAGCAGAAGAAGCACGTACAAGCATTGAGCTTGAACTGGATGTGACGCACGCAATTTGATTGGTTTCCGTTTTTCACACTCTCTCTATGTTCACATATTTCTATCTTGTTTTGCTTTCCAATTTATATATAAAGATATGTTCATTAGTAGATATTTGAGAAGACAATGCGAAAGAAATGTTTCTTATATCTGATAAAATTTCTTTTTGTTTTTGCACACAGGAAGGGTACAATGAATATATGTCTACATATTTAACGTGGTATAAATATTGGAATAATCAATAAATAATAAGATTACATAATTAAATAGGACAAAAAATATCAATTAATGATATATGCAATACATACTCTATAATATATGTATTAGGAAGGATACAATGAATTTTATTAAAGCTCGCATTTCAAATGAGAAAAAATATATAAGACATTTGATTCACACTGTTGCTTATATTGATATATTTTTTTATACATTTTTATATGTATTTTACATATTTGCATAAGTTGTGAATAAATAAATAAATAATTTGATTAAATTAACAAATGAACAGGAGGGGAAAAAAGAAAAGAAAAAAATTATTACAAATGTAAATATTTAGGATTAGAGATATTTGTCTCAGACGGTAGTTTATATATATATATATATATATATATATATATATATATTTATATTGATTGGCCTTCAAATTTATATATGAAGAGATGGTCATTTGTAGATACATGAGAAGAATATGAGAGAGAAACGGTTCTTGTATCGGATAAAATTTCTTTTTCATTTTGCACATGGAACAAGTACTACGATCATTTTTATTACTTACACAGTTACAGATTAAATTTGGTAATTACTATGCTGATAACTTGAAAGTATCAAATGTGTCGCAACAAAATACGGATGAATAGTTGAACACATGATCGGACATGCATGTATTTTAAAATCCAATTTAAATAGAAACCTGTTGTGTCTAAAGCATAGAATAAGGTTTATTTTCACAAATGTACCATGTTTACTGCCTCAGAACTGCACATGCTACACGTTTCTTAACATTTCGTATTCTCCAAATCAGCCGCAAGTAGCGATTTCACACAAAATTTTCCAATATACATGAATAAGTTTGCAATTCTTTTAAATAGGCCTAACGATTAAGCATCTAATAATTAAGTTAAGGAGCAGTTCAACTAAACTCCAGTTAGATACGAAATTGTTAACACATTCAACACTTGTGCAGTCCATTAACGCGAAGTCAATGTTTTATATTTACAAACAGTGAATTTTACTTAGTTGAGAAACCTAATAGCAGAAGTCACAGGTATATATTTGCTTCATGTATGCGTACGGTATTCCATTTATTGCAGAATGTAAACCTTGAAATAATCTTTCTAACATTGTTTCGCTTATACACGCTGCGTTTGACTATTTTTTTGCTTTATTAGAAAAGATACTCAAAATAAAGAACAGACAAATTAATTAATCACTTAAACACTCATTAATTGCGCGTGTTAATGACAATTATTTAAATCAAGTTATTGATCTTCAGTTACAATAAGATTGTTGTTTATCCCAAGCTCGCAATTTCGATTTACAGAAATTAATTAATTGTTGTATAATTCATATACGTCGCATAAAAACTTCAAACACATTACTTCGGTAACTGCATAAAATTAAGCAGCCCATATCTAGCCAATTAAAATGTATTCGAGACTACTAGATTGAGATCCGTTTAAATAATTTTCCACATCTTATATACGCATGGCAGTTTTATCCTTTTTAATAAGTTTGCCATCTTGCTCTGATAATGATCAAAGAATTATATAACGCGTCAATAATTGTGACAGACGGTAATCATGCTACATTAAGCGACTATGTCATTAAAATCTGATTTGTGTTTTTCTCGAGATTGAAATTGTTTTTTAAAAATTGTGATATCTACTCGTGCTACACATTATAGTTAAAACGAATTAACCATTCATTTTAAAAATAAAAGTTTCACGTCTCTAATACTTAGAATTATAAATAACCTGAAAATTAATTTCTTTTCGATTATCTTTGTGAAACCCTTTTGAAGCAGAAAAAGGTTAATAATACATATTTTAATTAATTAAAATGAGTATGCGCAAGCACATTCTTGAAGTTTGACAAATTTTTGTGAGTTTAATCTCGATTCATGTGGAAGCAATAAAATTATTCAAGGTTTAATCGTATTTAGTATATTTTCTAGATATTCCTGTGGTTTTATCTGTGTAAAATTGTGACCAGACTATATGTATCTTGCAGGAAGCATCGTCTTTGGTCTACAATCCTTTGTTACTGGGAAACATTTAACAACGGGCAACTTCATCCAACTAAATTCTACTTCAAGTGAATGCAACCTATGTCGTCATGTAACTGACTTGACATAAAATTATTATTATATTATTATTTATTATAAATCTTATCATCAAGTGAATTGGTCTGCAATGGATTAAATGACTTAAATTACCTTGATCTGCAGGCAGTGACTCAACTACATAAGCACGTAGGACATAATTTCAATTGTTTGCATTAAAATTTGAAGAGGAGTTCTACGGCTCTTTTGAGAACCCCACAAGTTGCAAATCTAAACATATTTAAATACAATGGTGTTGGTATTTACTTCAGGAATCGTAGACTGTGTACGTTTTGATTAAATTGATTTCAAATACCTTTGCGAGTTTACGCTAAACATGAGTTGATTTTTTGAAACGATCGCATAGCATAGCAAAAATACTTTAAGTAATAGTAATTTAGGCGTTTTAATCTTCCGTGGTTATCATCGCCCCAAGATGGAAAATCGAATAACGTGAACTAAAACTGTAACGAATTTGAAAGTTTAAGAATAGCTGAGATGCGGCTCTTAACGCAAAGAGGCACAAAAAAAATAAATCATAATTTAAAGGCAGCCTTCGTTAGAACCAATACAGTAACAATATAAAATTAGCTATTAATTCCCATAGACTAGGATGAGTAACATAATACGATTTAAAGACAAATGGTAGTTTATTACAAAGATCGAGACCAAATCCAGCACTTGAATTAATATCTTATTAGCTTTAGTTGTCACTGTAATGTGCCATTGTGTAAAATCAAGTTTACGCTGCATTTTTTATTTAATATGTTACTACCAAAGATGAAAACCTTATTTGTAGTTACTCTAGCCAAAATCAAGTATATGTTAATTAACTTTAAAGCTTAAACAACAAAATCGATCATCAGCACCATTTTATTTAAATAATTGCGAGTGATTAAATAATGACTTTGATTTTCCTGACAAGTTCGCAGACTTTATAAAGATAGTCCTATCATCAACCAGACATTGAATAATTAATTAACAATAAACATATCTAAATTAAATTTTCACTTTTTGTTAAAATGGTCAGGGGCCCAAGACATTTAGTACTCTACGTATAAAATAAATTAAAATGATTACGGCAAAATTTGAAATTGTGCACTGTTTACATACCGATATGAAGAATGGTTGCATTTGGAGCTGCTTTTAGGAAAGCTGACTTCGTTGCAAAGCGACCAGTTAAAAGACTGTCTAAATCACCAGGAGCTCCTAATTGAGACACTAGTTGTAACTCAATATGAGCTTTTGGCAAAAATTGACTAGACTGACGCCATAAATGAATTTTGTTCATTGGATTGAGTATGTTGTGTTTTGATATCGAAGTCTTCTCGCTTATTGTCAGACTGTTCAGTTTAACTCTAATGTCGTAGTTAATTGTGCGTAGAATTTAAATAAATTAAAAAGATGGTCATGAAAATTAAGCAGATAAAAAGAATCGACTTCCCCGACCCTGCAAACCGCCATTTTTTGCAAAGAAACAAATTGCACGACATTTATATAATTAAGCGAACATTGGTTGCGCGGGTGGGGATAACAATTATTATAATCAAGGTTGCGATTTTGATATAAGCACCTGATGCATCAATTATTTACATATGTCAGTATAAACTAAGAATTGTCTAGTGTAGAAAAAGCAATTCATCCGGTATAGTGATGTCGTCCTTATTGAGAACTCATCATGTACTGGCCAGAATTTGCCGCGAACAGAGCTCGAACCTGGGCACGTCTGCTTCGGAACCTGGTGCTCTAACCACTGAGCAATTCGTCAAGTAGACCGGTTTCGTCCTAATTGGGAATGAGTCGACCATCATTCCTTTCTTCAGAAAAGTCAATCGTAATTTGTGGGATAATCATCGTGGTATAAGCTTGATTCCAGTCGTGTCTAGGTTATTTGTTTTGATCAGCATACGTCGTTTTAGCACTTCACGTAAATCAAATAGCAGAGAAGAACAAACAGGATTCTGGTGAGGACGAGGTTATATAGATTATATTTTTACCTTATGCAAAATCTAGAACAGCGACATGTATATCGCTGTCTCATAATAGCCGTCTTTCTAGACTTCAATGGTGTATTCGACTCGGTGGATCACAATGTTCTGTTCTATATTCTGTCGAAAAGTGCTGTACCCAACAAATTTGTAAATATTATACGCACTCACTTCACAGATATTTCTGGTCGCGTAAAGGTATATAACCAATTAACGCACTACTTTTCTACCAGCTGTGGTGTTCGTCAGGACCGTCCACCTTCCCTCATTTGTTTAATTTTGTAATAGATGCTGTTATGAACAGCACTCTTCCGCAAGTTATGGATACAGGTGTTAAAGTTCTCCCAGGCGGTAAACTAGTCGATTTTGACTAAGCAGACGATATCGTACTATTATTTGACAATCGATTTTCCGTTCAGGCTACTTTGAATATCTTAACAGATGTCGTTTCGGCTTTCGGTATGAAATTTGTACACTCTAAATGTAAAATACTTTTACAGGTTCATCCACCACTCTCACCAACTCTGCGACTGCAGAGTGAAGATCTGAAATAATTGACCGGTATACATACCTTCAAAAATCTATCAATAATTCAGGCGATATGTTTTTGATGATGTCAGTATTAGAATTTCAAAATCTTGAGTAGCTTTCTCGAACATTCGCTTTTTATGGACAAACGCGTGTATTTCATTCTACCTCAAAGGTCGTGTTTATATTGCATCTGTAAGCGCAATTTTATTATACGCAAGTGAGACTTGGCTCCTTAGAGCTGATAATTTTAGACGCTTATAGGCATTCACATATCGTTGTTTGAGAAGCATAGCACATGTTGGTTACCAACAACAAATAACCAACGCTGACATCCACAGTAGTATTTTTTGATAGGCCAACAAGTGCTCCTCGTTAGAAAAACAAATAAGGCCCCATCAGCTTTGTTGTCTCATTCACGTGTTAGGTATGCCCAAAATTCTTTAGCTTAGTAGAGAACTCTTCTCTCAACCAGCGCCTGTTTGGCGTAAGAAACAAAAAGGACAGCTTTTGACGTGGCAATAAAGGTTAAAGTTGACTACATCCAAATTGGGTAGTATAGAATACACTCATCTGCCAGGATAGGTTCCATGTGCGCATCATTTTTCTTAGTTACAAACCCTGCGCGATATGGCATCGAGTCGAGCGCCGTGGCGATCTTATTGCAGATTTCTAATACAACCATATTCGGAACTTTCTTTTCTTAGTTGGGCAGAGTTAGCTACCAGGTGTGATTTTGTTTATGACGCAAAGAAACTGTGTTACTGATGTTTCCTTTCCGTAATGCTGACTTGGTCATAATGTTGTGTAGACGTTTATTTTTGCTCACTTCAAAGTGTTATCTTGATAAATATACTGATTATAACTAGGTAATCCCTCCCATAAATCTTACCAATAATTTTTGTGCCTAAAATACTAGTTTTTGGTATTTATAAAAGTTTGTTTTTTGTTTCTCTTATTATGGTGTATGGCAGTGTAACATAAGTTACTATTGACTTTTTATTGTTGTGCATGATAATAAAGCATCATCAGCTAACTGGGAGTGAGCTTTGGATCAGTCAAATCATGTTATCTTTTGATTGTCTACGCGACAGTGAACTTCAAAACAAATGTAAAATAATACGAATTTGCAAACTCAATTTTCTTAATGAATTAAACGAACATTGGTTGCGCGGGTGGTGATAACAATTATTATAATCAAGGTTGCAGTCTTGATATAAACACGTGACCCATTAATTACTTACATATGTTAGTATAAACTAAGAATTGTATAGTGTGGAAAAAGCAATTCATCCGGTAGACCGGTTTCGTCCTCATTGGGAACTCATCATGTACTGGCCAGAATTTGTCGCGGACAGGACTCGAACCTGGGCACGTCCGCTTCGGAATCTGGTGCTCTAACCACTGAGCCATCCTGCAGTGTAGTGTGCGGCAGGATGGCTCAGTGGACAAACACCAATTATTCTGAGTTCGGAATCTGTCACGAGTATTATTATGATAAACAAGACAACTGATCTGGATAATTATGGCGCGAAATGTAGTTTATACTGACATATGTAAGTAATTAATGGGTCACGTGTTTATATCAAGACCGCAACCTTGATTATAATAATTCTTAATGAATTAGCAATAGCGGTTTACAAAACACACTCAAATCTCAACTAAGGTGTTTAATGTTGACATACTGTAAAATAGTATTACCGTTAAAAGTAAATAACCTACATTTTAGGCAAAAGCGGAGCGCCTATCGCCACAAACCGATGCTTTGCATTGGCGGACTCAAATTGAGTAGGACGAGAATATGGTTGCATCGCAACAGTTCCTCCGTTGCATGTTTCTGTTATAAGAGTGCCCAAATTGCGCACATTTGTTGCACCAGACTCTGAAATTAAATCTGATTGTCCAACATCCATAGCCTCCGCAGGATAGAAGGATAAATCCCAATTCGTTGAAGTCATTACAGCAAAGCGATCAATCAGTCTGGTGTCACGCCAATTCAAAAGTTCAGAGAAGGGACAAATAGAGTGTGTAAACTTAGGATCAAGTAGGCAGATGTTTTTTGTGATAATCAGGAAAGGATGAATTGTTTCTCTTACACCAAGACAGACATTGTTTGACAACGAGTAGAGGCTTTCAAACTTTGCGTCAGGACAAAATTTTTCAGCAGGACTCATTAGTATAGTGTAGAGTTTTCGAAGAGAAACACGTAAATCCATATCATTTTCAATTGCTTTGTTTTTATTATCTTCTGTTTGATACAGGTCAAAAAATTCTTCCGTCGCATGTAGAGAACCATTAACATCGGCATAATTAGTCAAATCTTCAGCGGAATTGTTATTGATACTTTTGGCGTATGCCAGTTCTAAGAAATCAGACGGAATCAGACGGTGTTCCGCACGAATTGAGCTTTCGTGCATAATATCTGAACTTTTATTACTGAAAAGCCAATAAGAGACGTTTCTGCAAATTTCTTGAACGCGTTTAGCTACCGGCGAGTCAATCAGCCAATGGCCAATAAGTCGCGATTTTGCACACTCACTCATATAATTCTGGTTAGTGACACAGTGTTTTGGTTTAAACAACCAGCCAAGTAAAACACCACATTTTAGTAAGTGTATACAATATACAGAGTGTGGTATATGATGCAATCTATGACAGATGTTCACACCAAATATTAAGGAGAGCGCTTGAATTGGCTGATCTAGCCTAAATAAGTTTTCTGCCAGTAGTTCTGCATCATCGAAGCTTAAGGATACACTATTCATCCAGGAAATTCTTATTGCATTAAGTACACTGTTCACTGATAGAAGATGATTGAGATCAGGTTTGTTTGGTTCCGGCACCATACTAGAATTCAAATCATGATAAATTAAAAGATTTAACAGATGAATTTGACACCTGAGAGATAATTCTTCCAATAAAAGGGCATTTGTCTTCATTTGATTTCTTCCTAATTTGCCCGGACCACGCGAGAAATTAACTGCTGATGAAGTGTGGCTCAAAATGCGCTGTAATACTGCATTAAGCTCGTTCAACATATGCTCAAAGACGGGCTCAAATTTTCGATCAAATAATTCGCTGGCTAACTTTCTTGCATGCGCATGTATAATTTTATCCGTTAAAAGTCTGCAGGCCGGATTTTGCATGAATTGAAAAGAGCCCTCATTAAGTCGGCTCAGTATTCGATTGATGAGCAAATTCACTTCAATAGAGCTGCTTATTGCCATAGAGACTTCACCTTTGGCCTGTAAAAGCATTAACGACGCTTCTGGCAAATTCAGTTGGTTACAGTTTACTTCAGCTGCGTGTAAATAGCCTAATGCAAGATTTTGAAATTTTGTATACAACTCGTCATGAGATGACTCAAAATCGTTAGACAACCGCTTCAAAAGGTCTGCAAAGGATACCGCCAGATTACAATATACTGATGTAAGCACATTCAGGCTGCCGCGATCTTTCATTTCATTCTCTGAGCCAAGTTGCAATTCTCCATGTTGAGCAGCTAATAAGAAGTTTTTAACGGCGCATTTTTCGAATGTCCTCCAATGCGCTGAGCCACCAAGTGAGATAGTTTTAAAAATTTCTCCCATGACTAGCCGTACGTCCATGTTGTACTGATGCCAGAATGGCAACTGCCTTAGATGATCTTTGTTTAGTGTGCCCGTTTTGGAGTGACAGAATGCTAAAAATAAAGCACTCATCTCTAGACTGTACCTATACTCTCCTATAACATAAAAGCCAAGTGACAGGTTATAGTAAATAACAAGCAAAATCTCTTGCATTGCCTGTGATTGTGGCATATCACAACTCAAGTCAAGTATGTGCAACCAATCCCTGATTGCCAGCTCAACTAGCTGTTGCGAAATATGCAAATCAGCCATCGCCGAGAACACGTGCATTTGAAAGGTTTTCTTATTTGTCAATTTTGCTATGTGCACAGAGTTCAGGAAATGCGAGTTTGCTGATTCAAATTCTTCCAATGCATTTTTGGCCATACCAAGCGTGTATTCGCATTGCATAGCAAGTGATGAGTCATACTTTACTATAATGGACAAATTGGATTTCTGATCTTCTGTCCTAAAGGCACTTGCGATGCTTTGCTCTAAATCATCTACGTTGTCGACAACTTCACATTTGCAATTATTTAGTTCATGCCTGCATTGTTTGCCGAACAGCCAATATCCGAATTCAATCAGACCGACCACAATCGTCATCATCTCCTTTTCATATGCACGAAATGCAAGGTCGCACATTAATTTTGCCTTATCTGTGTATGAATCTTCGTCTAAAACAACACAAAAGGTTATTTAAACATATTAATCTTAGTAGAATTTCTTCAACAAGAAACTGTTAAATATGCTTTGAATGGTTTCATATGATGAATTTCCGCAAGTTGCGTTAGCGAGTTGTTGCATAGCACTATCCGTTTCACAAAGATCCGATTGATCACCATTTTCCAGTATGCATTTTTTTTGTCTTCGATCAGGCTGGGTGCGTATTCGTCCCTTTCATCCAAAGGCTTCAACATCGTTTAACACTGCATTTCCAGTGGTTAGTACGAACGATGTTGAAGCCTTCGGATGAAAGGGACGAACACGCACCCAGCCTGATCGAAGACAAAACAGATGCATACTGAAAAATGGTGACCACTCAGATCTTTGTGAAACTGATAGTACATTTTATTTAACCAGTCGTCGAAAAACAACAACTGGCGGTAGTTTTGCTATGTTGTTCGACAACTGGTTAAATAAAACGGGACTGTTGTTTACTTCAGGCTCGCCAAATTGATCTAAAGAATTACTTGTGTTTATTAAAGCAAATCAGTTAATTAGAAAAGCAAAGTCTAGCCCGACTTCTAAGTTAATACAAACATATATGATATTTTGATTTCTTTTAAAAACTTTAAAATTATTTGTATGTAGTATATACCTGTAAAAAATGGGAATCATTTTCGTTTAGTTGTTTGGAAAATGAAAGATTTTAGAAATGAATTACGGGAAATAGCAGCGTGATCAGTGTCTTCAATTAGTCTACCTCCCTGTATTGGACTATTCTTTTCCAAAATAAGACACTGAATTTGACTTTTGAAAGGTAAAATGTTTTTATTTAGTTGGTTTCTGTTTGTAGCTATATGATAGCGAACGTTGAAAAATTAGCATGAACATAAATTTGCTGATTTAATTACTTTCAAAAGCTTCATGAATCTAGCACGTAGTGTGTTGTACATATCTCATTTATAACAAGTACCTAATTCTACACAAGATTTATGTTACAATTCTAATTACAAATAGTGGCCGAAATAAAAATTCGACATGAACTTAAGGGTCGTGGAACGCCATTGCCAAGTCAAGAGATAAATCGTTACATTTCACTCAAATACAGATATGGCGAAGACTATGAAAGAACGAGATTTTATTTGTACTGCATCGAAAATTACCAATTTCCTCGAAGATTTCATAAGATATGCTGTTCAGCTTCGACATATGCAACTAAGCAAATGTTAATACGATTATAAAGAACGCAACAGAAGCGCAGAACCTGCTATTGGACAATGTTGACAGCCAGATCTCAGCGCCGGAACCTCGTAATAATCGTCTTCATTCATGTTAAGCGTCTGGTTATAAGCGCAGTCGACGAAGAAAATAAGAAGTTGATGATGAACAGACATCCAACGCATGTCTAGAGAAACCTAAAGCGTTCATTATTATGAACTATACTAGTTTGACCCTATAACGAAAACAGAAAAAAAGTCTTGCCGCTTGAACCAGACAATAGAGATGAGAACAAAAGCCGCATTGGAGATTGTAAACAATGATGTTACATTTGTAATTTCACAAGAAGATCAATTTTGTCCAAGTTTTAAAACTGTACTGCCTGTTGCCTATGAACATTTTAAAGTGAGGCACAAACGCATACATTATGCAGCAGCAAAAATGAAGTGAGATATTTACTTGCTGGAACAAGCACAAACGCGCGTAGGTACATACGCTAAAAATCATCAATTAAAATTCAAATAATGTGTGAACTTCTTTAGTTTTATTAACTCTAAATTAAGGGAATTGTGCATAACAACCACCGCTATGCCAAATTTATCTCGTTTTTATCTTTGACGGACATCTGAAAATCCGGCTGATTTGGAGCTTCATTTTATTAAGAATATGCTCTGCTAATTTTGAAACGTTCTGCGAAACGCCAACTGTAATTAGTCTAAAATTCTCTTGGATTTGCCTCTTTAGCAATTGAATAGATCGGCCTAAATTGCATGGCATTTGTATAAATATTCAATGTTCGACTGTTCCATTTCACAGAGATAAACTTTTATATGTATGCTAAACAGGCGCTTTGTTGTATAAACGAACGTTAATTGTGTATTGGACATCTGAGTAGTCAATGCTTTTTAAAATCTTTGTTATTATTTCGGATGATGCGTCCGTTTAAAGGTAAACTACGTGTTGTCAAAGAGCATTTTAAATTGAGACACAAGCGATTCTATTTTGTAGAAAGGGAGCACATAGAAAAACTCAAAGAATTGCGGCCCAATCACGCTTACTGCGAAATGTGATAACTGATATAGATGAAGGCCAGAGTGTATGGATTTACTGGAGTAACAGGTGTTCGGAAATTGTTGTAATTCTCAATTTGGGTGAACTTTAGCATAAATTTATATCCATCAGGTTGGTACCATGTACCGACTAGGAAACCATAGTGTTAGTATCCGGTACTCATCGTTTTAAAAAAAGGTATCAGTTACTAACACAATAGCCATAGTGTTAGTATCCTTTACAGACTCGGTATATATATTATATAATGTGAGATAGCGTTGAAGTCGCATTGTCGTAGACTTTATATGATGTTAGCTTCACTATTGCAGGTTTACAAATTCGTCTAGGAGATTGTACCGTCCTATTATTCCACATTCTTCGACCAAATATATAGTGGTTAAAGGGCGTAATACCGGCTCCTACTGATGAGTCGCCAGTAAGCACGAAACGAATGTGCGTGAGATTATACTTTCCGTTCATGCGGTCTTTGGTTTATCCGTCTGGTCACAACTGAACTAATTTGTTACTAGGTTCGCAACATCTAATACATACTTGCATATATATTAGCTCTCCATCATCATCATCATTTCCAGCCACACAAAAGTCAAGTGACTAATGTTTCACTGCCATATAACCATAAGGAGTGCAAAAAAAGTATATAAGTGAATTTAGATAAATTATTATTGAGATTTACGAGAGAGGGAGAGGGGTAGAGAGAGAAGGAAAACATTGCTACTATGAGTAAATTTATCAGGATAACTCACAGAAATGAGGCAAACTAAACCTCTCCACAACACCATTATGGCCAAGTTAGCATTCGGGCAACAAAAAGTATTTAAATCTTAATTTATTGTTTCTGAATCTGCTTTATTATGCAACATGTTAATTTGTGGCTATCATTAGGCATAAAGGCTTGCCTCTAATTTCAACTATTCGCCTCTGATTATAAATGTCAAATATGAACTCTTCAATAACATTTATATTCTCATTTTTATTTTACCACATCCAAATATTGATTATTGTACCACAATTTGCTCTACTAAATCTCTCCTTTTTGTTTCAGCACAAAATCGGAACCTCGAAAAGTCTACTGGACGATCGGACGGCATCCATCGGACGCTGGTTCCAACTCGACTTCCATCAATCATAACCTCGCTCAACAGAAGCAAGTGAACCTTGCACGAGATACTGACATTCTGACTCTCCACAAACTTCAATCTAGTCGACTTTATCCTAGTCAATACTACCAAACAGAAACTCGGAATCCAAGACATAGAACACCGTCGGTCGACTTCTGCTGCTGGTCCTCCCCCACCTTCTAACTCAGACTCAAATTCGTCTGTCTGACACCAGCTAATCCAGCATTGATACTATTGTCGATCCTTCCTAGTTCAATGGAATGTCTTGACCATAAGAACAAACTATCACGAAGTTGATGAAAGAGCTTCTCTTTCTCAACTCCTTCAATTCATATGATTAAATATTTTGCTAGTCACAATTACAATCAACTATACATATCCTACTTTTGGTTTGTACCTCACAATTTCAACTGTTGAGCCTTTTGGCCTATTTTGCCAAATAAATTATTATTTTCGACAGTTATGAGGAAAGATAAAGCAAATAAATTATTATTATTATTATAAATATTAGTCTATTTGATAAGCTTTACAAGTAAATAACAGCTGTGAATGGTTTACGCAGAATATGACGGAGTTATTTAAATGACAGTTCTAAAGACTTTTATGGATTTTATCCACATTTTAGATTTGGACAATAATTAAGCTATCAATGTTGATTGATTCTAGTGAATTGTGATAATTTTACTTCTAATACTACAATGTGCGCAGATATATTTGTGATACGTATGTTGTAGCGCTAATTTATTTGTTTCAGTGCTCCTGAAGATACTAAAGATACTCATAAAACAAGTAGTAGAATGCAAAACAAATTTCCTTATTCGATGCTAATCAAAGTCAGATAATTACTACAGACAAAGCAATTTACAAGTTAAAATTTGAGACATTTCAGAAAAAAATTACCTGGTTATTTTTGTGCATAACAATGGTTAATGAATCCGTTTTGCGTTTTGTTTCTGTATGGGTATATTTTCAAACACTTGTTTAAACAATCTTTTCATTACAAAAAAACAATTAGGATTAAATGAAGAAGAGATATGTATTAAGCTATGAAATAGTTGCGACTGTATTTCTCGCTTTAATATTGTTACAATAAATCTAAAGGCATCGTAGTAACTACAACATATCTCTTCGAGCATAAATCTAATTAACATAGATGTTCTTTATTTCAAATAAAAACTAATAGTGACATTGATTTTTGATAAAAAAATCCACTTCTATATTAACTCTTATAAAATTTGCAGTCTTCTACTCCCACCATAATTCTGGTTTATTAAATAAAACTCACGTTTTTTAAAAATAACCCCTGACTTCAAACTTTATTTATACAATAACATATAGAGTCTGTTCTCTCCCGGATGCAAATTATCCCCTTGATATTGAAAAAATAGATTCGGCCAAGCACCTTGGTATCTATTTTTCAAAATCCCTAGACTTCTCCCCACACCTTACACACACTACTTCCAAACTCTTCAAATGGGCCCGTCTGATCTGCTTCAATACTAACAACCCCACTCTCCAACTCACGCTATTCAAGTTCTATGTCCTACCCCTCAATTCATACGCTAACGAATTCTACTGTCCTCTCACTCTAGCCTCTTCGTACGCAATCGAACAAACCTCCTTCAGATTTCTAAAGCGAGTCTTCCCTCACAGCCACTAGTGTTTTCAACGCTCTTCCTACCCCAGCACGAATTTAAAAAGGCGGCCCACAAGTACTTATTTAACAAATCTCTATGTGAGACGACCGATTGGAAGCGAAATTGGTTCCTTCTTAAATCATAACACTTCTTTCACACACAGGCTACTCTTCTTTTACTAGTTTATGAGGGCGAAATCCTTCTGGCTGACCTCTAATTTTCACTTTTCCCATCTTATTTTAAATCTCTCGCTCTTGACTCCCTGATATCATTTTTATTCTCATTTATCAATCTTTCACATCCATATAGTGGATACTTTACCACGTTTTGCTCAACTAATCCTTTTCCTTTTTTTCAGCAAACGACCGGAAACTCATGAGCCTACTGGACCACCTGACGGTTTACATCGGACATTGCTTCCTCCTCGCCTACCACCAGTCATAACCTCGCTCAACGGAAGCCAGTGAGCCCTGCACGAAACACAAGCTTCAATCTAGTCGACTCCATCCTAGTCAATACTACCCTACAGAAAATCAATATCCACGACAAAGAACTCCGTCGGTCGACGTCTGCCTCCGGTCCGCTATCACTTTCGAACTCACACTCAAATTCGTCTGTCCGACACCAGCCTACCCCGCATTGATGCTCGGACCCTTCATGGATTGAACTCCAATTGATCCTTTCTAGGCAAATGGATTCTCTCATTTATTCACCAGATTGATCTGTCATGAAGTTGATGAAAGTACTTCTCTTCCTCAACTCCTCCCTTCCCTGTGGTTAAATACTTTGCTTATCACAATTTCATTCATTTCCACATATCCTACCTTTGATTTGTTACTTCAATGTTCGGGCCTGTTGGCCTTTGTTGTCAAATAAATTTATTATTATTATTATTAGTAGTAGTAGTAGTAATAGTAGTATTAGTATTAGTATTATTATTTAGGAATGTAATTCATAGTCATTTTTTGAATATCAGAATGCAGATTCAGGTTGTAAGTGTAATCAGTTTCACATCCGTACTCATTTGTCCCTTTCACACTTTGCACGATTGTATAGTATTACCAGTTTCATTAATTTTAATTTAAAGTGCTATTAATAACATATTTACACCAATGAATATAAGTCTTAAGATATGCACACACTGTTTTGAGCTAATATTAGGAAGATCAAAAACACAAACTTCCTGGTGATAATTTCATAATAACCAATATGTTTGAAGCTATAATTTTGGTGGAATCATGACAGCATAAGTACATTGCAGAACATAAATTTGAACTGCCAGGTTGTTTAAAGTTCAGTAAACACAGATATACCAATTTGCGACTAGATGGAACTCTCATTTATTTTAAGTCCGTATTACAATTAAAATTTTTTTCTTCCAATTGATATTAACTGTGATCTATAAACTACCGTACTCGTACATTTAAACCTATTAATTTATTAAAACCTGCCATGGGCATAGTGTGGCTGTAGGTAATTTTCGAATACTTCATAACTGTAAAATTATCAATTTAATCTCCAAACATGATTAATCACGAGTTCCGAAAAACAAAATCGAGGTTCTGATTAGTTAGGTCATATTTACTTTGTGACAGAATTGGTTTTTCATACATCTATGAGGTTATTCATTACATTCATAATCAAGACTATAGACAAATTATACATAGATAAAAATATACGGCTGAAAGATAGATCTTTTGCAGCAATACCTTTTAAGATGCTCAGCAATGAGATTGGTAAAGCATGTAATAATATTAATTACTTGACTTTTTATTATGGCATTTCGTTTGCATGTTTGGACAAAGGTCCACATTAACTGTGATTATCACACGTTTTAAATAAAAAATGTAACATCAGATTTGTTATATTTTGTATATATTGTAATAACTTCATCCTGATTTGATGTAGTGTATTGTGGAGATTTTAGTTCAATTTTTATAGAATATCGCTTCGGCGAATGACTAACCTATTACTACTTCTTTTTATTGTGATAATGAATCGTGTATTTTTGCTTAGCTGAACATATTTCAGTGATGTGACTGTGTTTAATATATTTAACTTGTTTCTACACCGTATTATATTTGATCGTCCATATATGGTTAGAATCCAAAAAAAACGAGTTCTAATTCTAATTCTAAAAATTTCAATACAATAAATAACGCAATATACGTTATAATATAATGTTGTCCGACAGGCATTTGCCTTGGTGAGCAATATATATATATATATATATATATATATATATATATATATATATATATATATATCATATTAAAGATGTTTAAGTGTAATTTAGTTTTAAATTCGCGGGAATGTTGACGCAAATTTAGTGGCTTATACAATATTCCATTTAATTTATAATTCTATTGCATTTTTGAACTAGCTATTTCAGCGCATATGCTTTATTCATTGACTGTTTTAATCTGCCTTACATATATTAAAACCGTATATACAAGCCAAAAGCTGAATTATATTCACGTTTCAATATAATTTTAAATCTGTGTAGTTTAATCCTTGTTGCCAAATAAATAGTTTTGTTATCATCATAGTCGTTAATCTCATTTTAAATAAGAACATTGAACGCTTTTATAAATGCATACAATACTACAGTCATTAATGTAGGCACAATGACAAAAGATTTTGTTCTCATCCACATAAATATACATTACAATTGTCGGGAGATATTACGCATGTCTCAAATTAATTTATTATCAGTACTATATGAGATCATCTAGATAAAAAATATGTACAATAAATTTTTAAAGTTAACAAATATTATTATCAGCTATAGAAATTAAAAATTGGGTTGGCTGTTCAACAATGGTTGATGTGAATTTTTTCTATAACCTTTTTTCCGGTATTGTATTGAACATACTTTTTTACTTTGCCGCCATGGTAAGTTGTTAAAATTAGTCTTTGGATACTTTATTTGTGAACTGACTCCAGGCAGACTTACTCCATTAGGTCATATATTGTGGAACCGCAAGCGATTTAGAGCACGTATATTTTTTATTCCACTTATTTTAAATTAAATATTTACAATAATCATATTGTCTATTCGCGAAATGGTTGCCAGTCTCAAATTGAAGAATTTTTCCTTGGTGAAGATCTTGAAAGAGTAATCAGTTAAGCCAGTTCAAGAATGATAGGGGCTGGTTAAATACAATGGGATTAGTGTTAAGTTCAATCTCGTATACTTGAATTAAAGAATTTCTACCACCACCCGCGCATCCAATCAATGTTTAATTTTATTATATATATATATATATATATATATATATATATATATGCAACGTGTATTGATACACGTTAGTCGGTTTGCTGTTGTGCTCTGATGATGATCATAGAAGGTCGAAACGTGTCAGTGTGTGCAACTGGAGGTGTTTTTACTATGTTGTTCGACGACTGGTTAATTACAATGGGATTGGTTTTTACTTCTATTGCCCCCTCACTCTAGCTTCCTCTTACGCCATCGAGCAGATTCTTTCCAAATTTTTCAAGTGAGTCTTCCCTCTCAGCCTGAATTATCAGGAACGCCTACTCCTGGATAACCTGCTTCCGCTATGGTTCACCCGTCACTTACGATTCATTTCTTTCGTTTATAAGATTACAGCTAGTCTATCGCTATAAAACTTCCCTCACCCAAGTCACCACTATGCTACATACCACAGCAACTCTTCAATCCAATCTAACCACAATTCCATTATATTTAATAAAATCTATCTCTTCTCCGAAGCCACAAGTGTATTCAACTCTGTTCCCGCGGAAATAAAACTCCTATCCTATAACGAATTGAAAAAGGCGACTCACAATCACTTCTTTAACAAATTCCTAGGCGAGAAATCTAACTGGAAGCGAAACTGGTTCCTCCTTAACCCATAACACTTCTTTCTATCTCTAGGCTCTTATCCGGTTTCGGAGTGTGAAGTCTCTTCGGGCTAGCCCCCCCCGTTTCAACCATTCGCCTCTGACTCTCAATTTCTAATAAGGACTCACCGATACCATTTCTATTCTCGTTTGCATTCTACCGCATTCAAATATTGATTGCTAGGCCACAATCTGCTCTACTAAATCTATTCTTTTTGTTTCAGCAAACAATCGGAAACTCAAAAGACTACTGGACCATCTAAAATTCATTGGAAGCTGGTTCCTTCACGCTTTCCATCAGCCGCAACCTCGCTCAACTGAAGTCAATGATCCCCGCACGCAACACTGGCGTACAGACTCTTCTATCTAGTCGATCGTTCCTATTCCATTTGAATTTCAATTCCATCAGAACAACCTATTACGAAGTTGATGAAAGGACTTCTCTTTTCAACTCCCTCCTCCCCTGTGGTTAAATACTTTGCTAGTCACAATTATATTCAGCTTTACATATCCTTATTTTGATTTGTACCTCATCATTTCAATTGTTAGGCCTGTTGGCCTTTGTTGCCAAATATTTTTATTATTATTATTAAATAAATAAATATATTGTATAAAGCTTATCTAAGCATAAGTTGATTTCACGGATACATATGCTGAAATACAGAAACAAACTTCATGAAAACTTTAGCGGAAAGTTTTTCTGGTATTGACATGGATACCAGTTACCAATATTAGGAGACTGTGAAAGAAAACTGTGTATTTGAAGCAGATAGATTTGTGTAGATCGATATTTGAATTAATCGACCTCTGTAGAGAAAGATATTTCCTCCGACAAAATTAAAGTGACATTTATTGATAAATTTAAACCACCTTGGCTGATTGAAACGAATTTTATTTAAAAAGAAATTATTCGTTTATTTTCTATAACATTTTTTGTTTAAATACCTGAGGGTATATGTATTTTGAATTGTGCGTAATTTCAGTTTTGGTTATCTGTATTTGACTGGCGTGACTTTCCTCAGCAAGCTGCACTTGTTTCTTTTCTCCAATTTACGTTTATAATTACTCGATTTTCACAATATACACCTGCTATCATTTTACCTTTTGAATTGTACATATTGGGGACGTTCTGAAACAGGTAATTTAATAATTTTGTTTTTCACGTCTTACTTCTTTCTAGGTTATTTGATCTGGTGTTTTGCTACGTAAGAAGTACATAGTCCGTTTGCCTTACACTAAGTTATCAAATTAATAATTAAGTACGATCAGCGTAGAAGTTAATCTTACGTTTGAGGACACAAGCAAATTAGCTCAAGATTTAGCTGACATAAATTTAATAGATGTGAACGAGAGTACTAGCTTATTAGGTTCCAATGGGTATATAAGGACTGAAAACGACTTGGTATCTATGGGGTTTTTAGTTACTAATAGCTTTGGAGCCTCTTCAAAATATGACGACCGCTCCAGTCCAAAAATATTCAGCCTACCATCGTATAGATCCGAAAAACACTCAAGTTGGGTCGGGGATGCCCAAATGATATTTAAAACTTACCAAATTGTAAACCCTATGGAAAAATTTGCTGCAGCATGGATGGCATAGCCTGAGAATTTCAGAAGCACATAGGAAAACTTTAGAGACAGAACTGTGGAAGAAGATTCGTAGAATGCATTTGAGTTACTAATGGCCGCAATTAGACAAAGATATCAGCCTGGAAGATCGGCACAATAGTGCGAATTATTACGCCTAGAAAAGATGGGGCGTCAACTACCATCAGAATTTTATGAACGCCTTTTTACGAAAGCTTCCGGATTGAATAGATCTCGAGATGTAGTGAATTCTATTTTTACAGCTGAGCTACTAGCCAGGCTTAGAACAACATTAGAGGTACTTGAAACAATGAATGTTGATTGGCCAAGTAAACTCAGATGGCTAGACAGTGTATAAACAGCAGGAACCACATATACATGCTGTAACGGCAGATTCTGTCATTGTGCAGCCAGTTAGGGCAGATACCGAAACCACCTAGACGCTACAAGAAAGTGTGCGTTACTTATGTGGAGAAGTTGCTGGTTTACATCGAAAAATGGATGATATGGCGAGGGCTATTTCGCAACTTCACAGTCAGGATATAAATACCAGACGTCGAGGGAGTCACTCGCGTCAACGCTTCGATGGACCACGCGGATGGTGTAAGTCACATTGTGAATATGGCCGAAGTGCAAAGTGCCAGGGAGAGAATTGCATATACCCGCATTTAGGTGGACCCAAATGGAAAGGAAGCACTAAACCAGTAGAGAGGAATCCATCACCGGGTAAAGGATAAAAGACCGCTAGTGGGAGCCGTAGGGGGTTACATTGCAAAGGCTCCCAGACATGCCTTTATTAGACATACATAAGGCAAAGCAAAAGATGCGACTAGATCAAATAGCACCGAAGCAGAAGGCAAGAGGGTCAGATTCTTCCTAAGCGGAGATCTGGAAAACATTGTCGGATTACCCAGCAACAAATTCATTATTAAATATGAATTAACTGGACTGGAGTTTATTATCGATACTGGTGCTCAAATAATCATAGTTAGGTCAGGCGTGGTGGAAGCAGATTGCCCCGCATTTGATTATCAACTATGGGCCGCAAATGATAGTCCGACAGGAGTCAGGGGGATGAAAGAATTGTTGGTTATCTTAGGCCAGAAACCTTCTTTTACATGGAACTTTCTCGTAGCCAATGTCAAGGACCATATATCAAACTGACTCTAGATCCCAATAGTATGACTATCGCAGAAGGCGTAGGGGTGTTAACACACACTGAGTCTAACACTTCGACAGTTAGAGCAGTCCTTTTACGCCGTCCCACGGTCGCACATGACTTTGCCGACATTATCGAGAAACACCTTGCAGTATTTCAACATTTCAGTGCCAAAAGAACAGGACTGAAGACAGGAGTAGAACACGAAATAGAATTGGTGGCTCCGTTGTCTTGTTCGCCAAAGGCTTAACCATTGACCCAACACAAACAACAAGTTGGTGTCCAAATTTCACCAATTGCGCAAAGAGGGATTTGTAGAAAGTCAAATTCAAATTTTGCTTCCCCAATAGTGTTAGTTCCCAAACCTAAACCGGGACAATGGGGGGTTTGTGGAAATTATCGTCTATTGAACTCAGTGACGAAGAGTGATACTTATCCTCTCCCTAACCAGAGTACTCTGCTCCGAGACATAATGGGATATGAGGTTTATTCAATTTTAGATCTCCAGAAAGCGTACTATCAGATACCGATGAAGGAAAGTTCTATACCACTCACCGTAGACAGATTTCCAGGAAGGGGATCACATGAATTTATTCGAATGCCTTTTGATTTGAAAAATGCCAGTTAGATATTCCAGCGTTTGGCTGAAGAAATCCTTCAGAATTGTCCATTTGCGAGGGTGAACATAAACGAAATTATAATTTTTAGTCGCTCACGTGATGAACATCGTAGGCATTTGGAAACAGTTTTGACCAGACTGGAACAAAATGATTAGTGGTCAAACTCAATAACAGTAACATTTGATGCTCTTCAGTTAAGTATCTTGGACATGTACTTTCCAAAGACGGAATTAAACCTTTGGAAGATAAAATCCAAGCTATCAAGGACGTAACAGAGCCTCGGATCGTGCGCCAGTTGCGAAGGTTCTTGGGCATAATCAGCTATTATCGTTGATTCATTCCAGGTCTAGTCGGAATTCTAGGATCGTTAACTCGCTATCTCACACGTGAAAAGAGCACGATCAAGAAGTCTTGACCTATAAACTTGAGTCAGGAAGACCGAGATAAAATCCAGAGGGCTAAAGAAATGCTAAGTGACATAGCCACACTAGCAACAGTAGATTGGGAGAAGCTATTCGAGCTAATCATAGATGCCTCAGATATTGCAATAGGGGCAGTGCTTCAGCAAAGAGACAAGGATATAGCAAGACCGATTGGGTTTTATAGCCGAAAGCTTATTGATCTAGAAAAACGGTATGATACGTTTGATAAAGAACTTCTACCTGTGTATGCCGCAGTGCTACATTTCGAGCATTATTTAGACGGTCATCAGTTCAAATTATTGACAGATCATAAGCCGTTGATCAGCATAATTGGTAAAACAGCGAGGCTTAATTACTCTCGCAGAGTAAATTCCCAAATAACCCGGTTAGCAGAGTTCGATTTCACTGTGTCTCATATTGCTGGTAAAGAGAATGTGGTAGCCGATGCACTTAGCAGACCGAATGAAGCAGATGT
>JAQBSW010004219.1:0-72054 GCA_029291075.1 Eudiplozoon nipponicum
TAAACAATTATCAATGGTCATATGCGGAGACTTGCTTTATGTTGATTTTTTGTAATTCTACTGATTTCGTTTCTTATGGAATGTTCCTGTCTTCCATTACGAGTAGCAATTTAGGAAATGAGCAATTTTTGCTTAATTAGCAGATCATCATTATCATTACAATAGATAATTAAGAAATAAGGTTTTGCGTGAATGCTTACAATCGCACAAGACGTAGATATTATTCTGATTAGAAAATAAATCATTTTAGTTTTGAAAAGAATGTGGATTTATTTATCTTTAAAGTAGAAAGCAATATTATTTAAAGTATTAATTCTCTTGAATTTGCAACGAGAGTTTCATTTCATATGAATGTTCCTTAGTGGTTAGCTACATAAAGTGGAAACTTTATCGTTTTTAATTTGCAAAAAAGCTTAAATCATATTTATTATGTATTAAGCCTAATTTTCTCTATCTAGTAAAATTTTCATATCTAAGAACTTCTTTGTCAAACATATAAACTTCGTTTTGCATCGCAATATTACTTGCATCCATGTTCATTGATTGTGAGTTTTCAAGCATCTTATGTTGCAAACACTTGCGTAAATATGCGGAAAACTGTCAAAATTTAAAGGTTATAACGGAAATTTTTTAACTGCACGGCAAAGCACAAATAATTCAAGATAGATTAGATTATTGCAAAAAATAAATATAATTGAAAAAACAGAGTAATAGATATGGTTATTCCCCAAGATAGCATTAAATCTTGAAAGGAAATAAAATAGATTAGAATAAATTTGTGACGCATTTGTTCCTGTTATGGAATGTTCTGATGCACAAATTAAACCTTTTTGTTGAAAATATTGAATTGGAACATTCTAATTCACACAAACAAGACAAAATCTATCATACTAATATAATTCTTCACAATTAATCCTTCGACCCAACAATGTAATGTAAAAGTTATCTGAAAGCCATCAATGTTCTAAGTAGTTTGTAATCAAATTAGTAAAAACTGTTTTGGTGTGCAGGGTTGCTCATTTGTATATGCAAGCAAACCAAAGATAGTTTTAATGGCAACTATTCATTTCACGGAATTTTGGAAGTCAAATCTTCATTATTAGTTTAATTGACTGAAAATGCATGGAAGATCTTGAACGGTGAGATTAGTTTATTGCTTAATTACTTTCAGCAAACTTTCTACTTCTTTAAATCAAGTTTGCGAGTTTAAAGTCAGGACCAGTCCCATTTTATTTATATAATCGTTGGAAAACAGCCAAACTACGGCCAGTCACACGCACTGACGCGTTTCGATCTCCCATGATCATCATTAGAGTACGACGGAAAACTGACTAGCGAAAATCAAACCGCATCGAATATATTTGGATAGCAAAATTAGATATGTGACTCTTCCCTCTAGTAGTCTCGCATATATTGTACGTGAATGGAAATGTCGGCGGCAAAATTTCTATGCAGTCAAGAAAATTAACTGATAGCAATTTTTGCAACGAATAAATATATAGGCAATACAATTAAACAAAAATTGTTTGCGCGGATGGTGGTATCAATTCTTTAAATCAAGTTTGCGAGCTTGAAGTAAACAAAAAAAACTTCGTATCTAAACAGTCGTCGAAAAACAAAAAATCTAACGCCAGTCAAACGCACTGACGCGTTTCGATCTTCCATGATCATCATCAGTGTTCGAAGGCGCACTGACTATCGAGAATCAAACCGCATGTCATGTATGTGGAAAGCAAAATAAGATAGGCAGCACTTAAATCTAGCAGCCTCGCATACGTTTTGCTACGTTCCAAGAAGACTGGTTAAATATAATGGGATTGATGTTTACTTCAAGCACTTAAATTTGATTTAAAAGATTGTACCCGCGCAATCAATTATTCTTTAATTGGAATTCCATTGCGCGTTTGATTTTAGTTAAATGAGCCTTTCGGATTGATGCCTTTTTAATTGCATTGCCTTTGGTGTAAAGCATCAATGGTGGGATTTCGGAAATATTTTTTTATAAATTAGACAAATCAAACTTCACTACAGAAATGAGTGTCAATCGTATGTAATAAAAAATAACAATTACTTTTTAAAAAACTGCAAAAACCCACAGCATGTATTAAATTGGAAATTGCATATTGAAAATACTTTAATCTAAAAGTATATTACCAAACGGTTAAAAGTGTCAAATCTTATATATATATATATATATATATATATATATATATATATATATATATATATATATATATATATATATATATATATATATATTGAGTGCAATATATTTCAAAAATTTACTTCAGTAAAAATTGTTAAGCTTTTTAATCGAAAAAACCCAACGAATAGAAAAGAAGCAAGTAAATTTAATTAAACTTTGGATTTTTATGTTTTCCAAATCAATGCAGGAAATTAAATTTCGCTTGGTAAGGAATTTTAGTTTTGTCCTTTTTCGATGCCGGTTGACTCTATTGTCAGCAAACTGGTAATTCGTGATTTATGCCTTGGTTGTTCAAGTGTGCTCTGCAGAAACAATATGCGCACGTCTGCTTATATTGCAGACGCGTTTTTTTGCCTCTTCATTTTGCTACTTTCCCGAAAATATGAGCACGTAGCGATATGTATTCTGTTTAAACAATAATTTATCGTCCTGGTAGTAGCAACAATTCTTTGAATAGATTTACGGGCTTGACATAAAAACCAAAAATATTGTGTTTAACTAGTCGCCGAAAAACATAGCAAAACTACCGTCAGTTACACGTACTGATGCGTTTTGACCTTCCATGATCAACTTTAGAGTACGACACCCGGTTAAATACAATGGTATTGGTGTTCATTTCAAGATCAGTAACCTGATTTAAACAATAGTTGACACCTTTGTTTTATTGTGCTACCTATATAGACGTGGCAAAAATTGCAGAAAGTTAACGTTCGTGAATGCATTAAAATTGCACAACCAGCATTTTCTGTCAAATATAATTTATACAAGACTACTAGGGTTGTGTGTGCATATTTAATTTTGCTTTGCATATATATATATATATATATATATATATATATATATATATATGCATGCGGTTTGATCCTCGCTAGTCAGTTCGAAATCTGATGATCATCGAGAAAGATCTGAACAAATGGACAGAAAATCAAGTAATTTAAGAAATGTAGTTTATTTAAAAGAATATCAAGAGGGGGTTAGATATGGTCTATAAAGAAATAGTTCTTTACTAATGGTGATTCTATATATATATATATATATATATATATATATATATATATATATATTGGACTGTCATTCTTAATAAAATTCATAATACCCTTTAGATGTGCGAAAAGGAACAGAAATTTTATCCCATACGTGAGCAGTTTCCTTCTTTTATACTTCTCAATTATCTTCAAATCAACATCTCTTTATATGTAACTTGAAAGACAAAACAAAATATTAAAAATGTAAACATGGAGATAGTGTGAAATAAAGAAACAACCCAAGGGATTTCGTGCATCAAATCCAGTTCAAGCTCAATACCTGAACATGCTTGCTTAAATCCGGCTGCATTTTTTTTTCTTTAAAGCTTCGTATGTGGCTAAACCCCTTCTGTTTTGCATTTATTAATTATCTTAAATGCCACGACTGGAGAGTATATGTTTGAGGTTTCGACTCTGTGTGGTGCAACTGCTGACGTGTATTCACCATTATTTTTGAAAGAGGCGTTTAAGTAGCAATGTTCTATCATTCGAAAAACTAACCTTCTGTTCGAAGAGTCTATGTAAGTCGATTGACAACTTGCGAATTTATAATGTGTAATAATATTTATTGTCGACATTAACGGTAGTTTCTCTTTGATTTCTGCTAAAGACAAGTGTGCTACATTAAATCACACTCGTAGTTTAGCTGCATTAAATGTGCGTGTTAATGTCTCTTCCATTTTCTTTTTTAGTAAAACAACCTGGAGTCTTGTGTGATTTAATTCCAACCGATATTGATAAATGCGTGTTAAACTTATCAAAAATACCAATCGATCAACTTACAAAGGAGGCACTATCGATTGACCAAAATTATAGAATTCAACCTCCCGATAAATGCCATGTTGATTTTATATTACTATTTCCGATGCCAAATCACACTCTACGAAAGCTTATCCTATTAGGCACGAAAAATGTAAAAACACACTGATGGTGTGACTATGGGGAGCCTCCTATCCATAGGGTTGGCTGAGATTTAACTACGCCATCTGGATAACACAACATTAAAGAGTGGCATGAGTAAATGTGCCCAATATATATGCGGTTCGATGATGATATTTTCCTTTTCCTCAGGAACTGGTCGCAGTGACGAACATTGCTTAAAATTTTCAAAAAAGGACATAAGGGTATGGGTTTAACGTCAGATCACGGGAAAGATGAATGTCTCCTTTCTTAGATACTAATGGTAAATTATATAGAACAATTTACCTTTAAATTAACCTAGTCTGCTCAGTATTTGCATTACAAAAGTTCTGTGAATTTTCAATACAAATTATCAACATTTCGCGGCTGTTGTTCTGGAGTTGACTGTCTGGTTAGTCCAGATTCAAAAGGCAACGAATATAATAAAGCAAAAATCGATTTAATGGCTAATAGCTATCCTAGACAATTAGCTGAGTCAATTATTTAAGGAGGAAGTTAACAGAAACAGAGGTATTTCGGACCAGAAAAGAAAGCATTCTACCTGAACATCCCATTTAAGGTGGATGCAGTTTCTCGAATAAATAAAAAAATTGAAGCGGCACTATCACACACATCTAATAAAACCAAACAAAGAGTGTTATTTAATGTAACACACTTCCCTTTACCACCAATCAGAGAAGCAGCTGTTAATGTCGACATCAAATGTTAGAGAACATTGCAACTTAAACACCTGTTTTAAATCAAATGGTAAATACATGTATGTAATTGTGCAAATCTTCTTTGAAACCTCAAACGTATGTTCTCTAGATATAAAAATTAAGATGCTTACGAATGCAGTAACAAAAGGGACTTAGTCACATACGAAAATTTAATGATAAAAAAAATTGCTGTCAGATTTATGCAAGCATATAAAGCATATTCGGGCATTGCGCTTGAACTGGATGTGATTTATGCAAATGATTGGTTGATCCCATATATCAAACTCTCTCTATGTTTACATCTTTCTATCTTGAATGGCTTTTGATTAATATATAAAGAGATGTTCATTTGTGGATACTTGAGAAGAATATGATAAGGAAACGATTCTTGTATCTGATAACGTTTTTTTTCTTTTTGCACATGGAAAAGGTACTGTATATACGTGGCGAAAGGTTTAAATATGTCAATGTACGTGACTGCTTCTGAAATTTGCAGCTAACATGTCTGGTACAATGTAGGCCAGACTACTAGAACTGAGATCCTCATATATAATTTTGCTTTTCATATGTATACATTGCGAATTGATCATCGAAGGTCAGTTTGCTATCGTTCTCTGTTCATGATTGTAGAAGGTCGAAACGCGTTAGTACGTGTGACGGAGGGTAATTTTGCCATGTTGATCGACTTCTGGCTAAATACAATGTCATTAGTGTTTATATCGAGCTCGCAAACTTGATCTAAAGAATTGTCGCCACCACCTGCACAATCAATGATATTTTAACAACCTAACTTGTTTTATCAACCATAACTAGATTGGAATTTTTCACTTTCATTTATTAAATTAACTTCGGGAGCACTCAGTTTTCTACAGAATCCGCCGCGGTTTAAGCAAAATATTCTCTTTCATTCTGATGGTAGATAAGATTTCATTTTCAGCGTTTATCGTGCTTTCTTTTACATGGCTTCTCGTCTCACCATGAAATAGTCATGCAGTAGAACTTTTTAGTGTTTGATTCTAGCATCAGTAAGAAGAGTAAATTTTCCAAGTATTAATCTGAAATAGCCAGTCAGTTTGAGGTGTTTGACATTCATATGATTCTTCCTTTGCTAAAATATGGTTTTCATGTAGACTTTCTTAATCACAGTCATATTGCGCTAACTTTCTATGACTTCAACCATTGCATAGTAAATTCATCAATGTATTCACTTTTGCTACATTGAAAGGTAGATTTGATACAGTTGCTCTCATATCATTCATGCCACAAGTAATAATAAATCGTTCTAAATCAAAGAGCAATGCTACAATTAAAATAACTTCATTATAATGTTTTAACGTATAAAAATCGAATATTCTTTAAATCAAGTTTTCGAGCTTGAAGTAAACACCAATCCTATTGTATTTAACCAGTCGTTGAACACCATAACAAAACTTCCGCCAGCCGCAACGCACTGACGCGTTTCGACCTTCCATGATCATCATCAGAGTACGACGGCAAACTGACTATGTTGTTCGACGACTGGTTAAATACAATGGGATTGGTGTTTATTTTAAACTCGCAAACTTGATTTAAATAATGGTTACCTGAACTCGCGCAATCAATTATTATTAAATTGTATTACCTATGTATATGTGGTGAAAGCTGTAAATTTTAAAAAAATCGAATATGTTTAGGTAACGTGTTTTGAAATTTGTAGCGTTCAACGACTGTTGATTCATCACCTTTTGGTCCATTATCGTGCAGCCGACTCGCACTTATAATCTGATTTCTATAATATCAGTTATTTTTTAATACCATTGATATTGCTAACCGAATCTGGCAAGGATGACTGATTCAGTTGGTCATGAAGAAGTAGACAATCGTTCATACGTTTTTAAGCTTATATATATATATAGTACATATATACATATATATATATATATATATATATATATATATATATATATATATATATATAACTTCTGCCGGCAATGAATCTCAATAAACAGTATAGATTCATATAAAAGTGTACAAGATAAAAGTAAAAAATTTAAAGATATAACATTCAATTAAATACTTTCTATGCATTATGGCCACCAGGGTAACGTCAATCATAATTTATTTAAATAACAGCTCACAAAATATATCCACATATTAAAAAGCTAAAATACGAATGCATAATTGAACAGTTTGTAAGGTTTATGGACTAAGGTGATCTAAAATAAAAGCGCAAAATATAAAAGCTTGATAATAATCAACCAGCCAGTCAGCCAGGTACGTATCTGCTTTTACGTAACTTTGACTGAACAAAGTAGTCAGCTTTGTTTAGCTACTCTTTTACACATTTTTCCGTAAATAATATTTGCGAGGAAATATTTTTCTTGGCTTTTAAGATCTTTTACTTGAATGTTTACCGAAATATTAGTCAAAATGTAAAACTTTTTGTTCTCTGAGTTCACTGTCCAGGTCTAACGTCCTAGCATCAGAAAGTTATTTGATGCCAAACTGTTCCTTTTTATTAATAAGCCATATGTTGGTTATGCTTGGTTTGTCTAATAAGCAAAACGTGGATAAATTACCGGGTTCGCAAAAACATGTAGCAACAAAGAAAATTCAATGGCCTCACTTGAAGTATAATTCTTATTTACAAACTTCCCATTGGAGTTAACAACGGAATTTTTGTGTGACCTGATAAAAAAACGAGTATAAAGGCTTCCGTATAGGCACTAGTAACTTCATGGAAGTCATTTTAGCACGTCTAAAAATCGTGCATTTTAAGTTTGATGGGAAATATTTCGGACAGTTTATTCTACGGAAAGTTCCATTGTACTTCTACTGACAGATGTACTCATGCGCCAAATTGTGCAAACGAGCCTGAAAAACCTAATTGACCTGTGCATACTTTACAAAAAATGTGTTAATCATCAGCTGTCGTTAATTTCAGACGCAGCAAACCCCGCCAAAATCGTGGAAGAAGCCAGAGAATCAGATTAAGACACCAAATTCGTTCTCGTGGTGCAGAAGGATAACACTTAGTCCTTATCGCAAATTCAACTCATTTTATAAGATGAAAGGTAATTTGATATTGTAACTGTATAAAAATCTACTTTTACTAGGCAATGTAAACATTGCAACATTAATTTGCCAAAATCCCCCAAAGGAAATCTAATAAATAACATGGAAAATCGTATCAAGCAGATTATTTCTGCATGAAAAATCAAGGATGAGCTAAGCTAACTGAAGTAGCTTTTGCTAATGAACAACTAGCCGGAACGATTTGTAAATTTCAATGCCAGGCCATGTCCGATTGGCACTACAGAGGATACCGTTAAACAGGTTTAAATAAAATTTACATTCAAAGGTAATCTACTAACTTCAAAGAGGCCACGAAGATTAAATCGAACAACTGCAACACATTTCCCTGGTGTAAATTTTAACATCACAATCAGCCCAAAAAGAATCATGAGTTTGGATGCCAAGTGTTAAATGTCAATTCCACCCAAATCCTACAAAGTCCACAAATTTTCATGTATATGCAATAACATATATATTAAATCTAGCCACATTCAAAACATAAATTGGTTTAAAAATGCGTGGCACAATATGGCAGATAAGCTATTTCGGTGAAAATATTTGAAACGGACCATACAGCCTATTTTACAAACTGCTCTGTAATATATGAAGCATTTTATAAAAAACATCACACACCGACCAAAATATGCACAAGGTCCATCAAAATGAAATTTACCTTATTTTTCCAAAAATAACACATCAATAATCTTGTATCCAAGACAGCCCGATAGAAATATATACTAGCATCAAAAATCATCAGATTAGTTTGGCAACAATTGGAGTAAAAACGGCTCTGCAGACATTATCGATGTCATCATTAACGTGTCCGAACTTGCACAAAAATACGAGCAATGAATTCTGCAAACCGCGCAACACTGCGCTGTTATCAAGACAACAAAATAATACTCCAAAATAAGGCATTGCGAAAACTAACACACTGGGATAATCATTCGCGTATACAATAGCCACCATTGCGAACAGCTAGTCAAAACTCAATCTATCAATACCGGAATAACCAGAATTCAAACATTTCTCTCTTAAATAATAAAAATGACACCCACACTTACACAAACAGGCGCCCAGACACTCATGGTGTAGCGAAAAATCAGTTGACCCGTCATTCAATTAATCAAATGGACACCTAGAAAGTATATAAATTGAGATTGTAACAGGTTGCCTAGAATGCTAAAAATAATTATTA
Organism: Eudiplozoon nipponicum; assembly: GCA_029291075.1. NCBI lineage: Eukaryota > Metazoa > Platyhelminthes > Monogenea > Mazocraeidea > Diplozoidae > Eudiplozoon > Eudiplozoon nipponicum. Next base: position 9,103 of record JAQBSW010004219.1, read on the forward strand.
ATTAATAATTAATAATTAAGCAAACATTTAGTTATTAAATGTTTTCTCTTCCTAATATAAAACATATTGTGTAATATTCAATGGAAAGTTACATTATATATATATATATATATATATATATATATATATATATATATATCGAAATCATATTACAAAAGTTGATTTTAAATTTTTATATAAAAATGAAGATATAATGTAGATATTGGATTTAATATTGATACAGTCGATGTCAAACAAACATTGTATGAAATAGGAAATACAGTTCATCAAGTAAACCGTTTTTTTCCTTGATAGATACCGATCTGTATGGTTCAGATTTGCCGCGACTGGGATTTGAAGCTAGAAACAGTTTGCATAATGACACAATGCACAACGCGGACACCCGGAAAGCCATATTTTTCGTCTGATTTTACGTGGTATATTGACATACGCCTTTATATGTAAATTTAGTAATTTATTAGTTTTAAACATGCAGGTGATAGAAATAAAATCAAGATACATGCCTACTTAAAACAACATTTCTATTTGACTATTTAACTTGCTCCATTGCGTAATATAATACAATCTTGTGTTTGATCAATTTTGAAAGTTATACCAAATTTTGTTATATACTTAGAAAAATTGTAATGCTCAGAATTATAATTTAAATTTTCGAAAATAAATAAGAATCGAAAAATTTAATTGTGTCATAACGTAAATAACACAAAACTCGAAGCAATGTATTATGAATTTAATTACAACGACTAATGTATATATATTACGAGTTTTGGTATTTATATCGGGCTAAATATCTTGATTTAAATAAATTTCACCACCCTCACAACTAATGATTAATTATTTATGTAAATTCCTAATTAAATAACACTTCCTATGGTAATATTATGTCAATTTTACAATGATAGATTGTCGGTAGCTATTTGATACTTAAGCTAGAAAAGGAGATGTCTTAAAGCGCTATCTCAGGGAAATGTTAACGACAAACATAAATTAATATTTAAGTATGTATTAGGTTTTGCGAACCTAGTAACAAATTAGTTCAGTTGTGACCAGAAGGATAAACCAAAGGCAGCATGAACGGAAAGTATAATCTCATGCACATTCGTTTCGTGCTTACTGGCGACTCATCAGTAGGAGCCGGTATTACGCCCTTTAACCACTATATATTTGGTAGAAGAATGTGGAATAATAGGACGGTACAATCTCCTAGACGAATGTGTAAACCTGTAATAGTGAAGCTAACATAATCTGATGTCAACGACAATGCGACTTCAATGCTAACTCACACTATATAATATATATACCGAGTCTGTAAAGGATACTAACACTATGGCTATTGTGTTAGTAACCGATACCTTTTTGAAATCGATGAGTACCGGATACTAACACTATGGTTTCCGAGTCGGTACATGATACCAACCTGATGGATATAAATTTATGCTAAGGTTCACCCAAATTGAGAATTACAACAATTTCCGAACACCTGTTACTCCAGTTAAACCATACACTCTGGCCTTCATCGATATCAGTTATCACATTTCGCGGTAAGCATGACATCATTCAATTCAATATATTACAGTTAAATACTGTTTGTTGCGAAGAACTAATATATATGCAAGTATGTATTAGGTTTTGCGAACCTAGTAACAAATTAGTTCAGTTGTGACCAGAAGGATAAACCAAAGGCAGCATGAACGGAAAGTATAATCTCATGCACATTCGTTTCGTGCTTACTGGCGACTCATCAGTAGGAGCCGGTATTACGCCCTTTAACCACTATATATTAGGTAGAAGAATGTGGAATAATAGGACGGTACAATCTCCTAGACGAATGTGTAAACCTGTAATAGTGAAGCTAACATAATCTGAAGTCAACGACAATGCGACTTCAATGCTAACTCACACTATATAATATATATACCGAGTCTGTAAAGGATACTAACACTATGGCTATTGTGTTAGTGACGAAGCGAATGTGCATGAGATTATACTTTCCGTTCATGCTGCCTTTGGTTTATCCTTCTGGTCACAACTGAACTAATTTGTTACTAGGTTCGCAAAACCTAATACATACTTGCATATATATTAGTTCTTCGCAACAAACAGTATTTAACTGTAATATATTGAATTGAATGATGTCATGCTTACCGCGAAATGTGATAACTGATATCGATGAAGGCCAGAGTGTATGGTTTAACTGGAGTAACAGGTGTTCGGAAATTGTTGTAATTCTCAATTTGGGTGAACCTTAGCATAAATTTATATCCATCAGGTTGGTATCATGTACCGACTCGGAAGCCATAGTGTTAGTATCCGGTACTCATCGATTTCAAAAAGGTATCGGTTACTAACACAATAGCCATAGTGTTAGTATCCTTTACAGACTCGGTATATATATTATATAGTGTGAGTTAGCATTGAAGTCGCATTGTCGTTGACTTCAGATTATGTTAGCTTCACTATTACAGGTTTACACATTCGTCTAGGAGATTGTACCGTCCTATTATTCCACATTCTTCTACCAAATATATAGTGGTTAAAGGGCGTAATACCGGCTCCTACTGATGAGTCGCCAGTAAGCACGAAACGAATGTGCATGAGATTATACTTTCCGTTCATGCTGCCTTTGGTTTATCCTTCTGGTCACAACTGAACTAATTTGTTACTAGGTTCGCAAAACCTAATACATACTTGCATATATATTAGTTCTTCGCAACAAACAGTATTTAACTGTAATAAATTGAAATTTAACTGAAAATGTAAATGTTTGTGGCGAGTTGCCTTTCTGGATAGAGTAATAGACTATTAAGAATTTATATATATATACTATATATATATATATATATATATATATATATATATATATATATATATATATATATATATATATATGAATGTATGTATCTCGTGTGACAAAATATGTGATAGCATATATATAATAATATACTAACATATACCATCGAAATCCTACTCTTAAGCTTATATTCAATATCTTATTCGTTTTGATTACAAACGAATTATAGCACATCATAGCCAAGTGTTTTCATCACGTAGAACGAATTTATCCATCTTGTGATTATGTCAAACACATGAATTTGCCGCTATCGGGTTTCGGCAGGAATCGCGCAAGGCACCTGTGCAATGCCTAAAAGATATTATGACCTCGTTCGAGTCATGGTCGTGACAAATTCGGGCAAGCTATTGATAATATTCAAATTGGGACAAAATTTCATTTGTTTGGAAATTTCCTTTGATGTCAGGTGTAATATTTAGGTTATTTTGACAATATATATATTTTAATAATTTGAAATTTTGAATTATTTTGTAGATAAGAATTATAGACTATCAGAAATATTGTAAAAAATCTGTGTCAGTTACATACACACGATAACACAACAAGGCTATAAATGTCATATATACAATAATTCATGTTTATATACAAATACACTGAATTCACCATTCCTTGTTTAAATCGCGCAATTTACCTCTTTCTGATGATAACATCGACTGATTAAATACATATTTAATCAGTTGGCTTGTTTTTCAGATTTCTAGACGAAAACATGTTTACATGAAAATATATTTGGTTTAAGTATATATAAAAGATATGCATTATTAGAATTTTATTCTGATATGATATGGTAGGAGGAATTTACATTACAACAACATTGACATTTCACACAATTTTCTCAATTTAGGTTTTTTTGGTTTGAGTACAAATAAAGCACTTCTTTATTCTTTAAATTATAATATAATAAATTGTTGCATTTAAAATTAAAATATTTTATATAACTTCATACAAAATTGACTTCACGGATTTAAATAAAAAGCAGATTTATTTTATTTTATACCTTTAATCAGTGATTCAGCGGTACAATGTTGCTTTGCGAAGTAATGGAAATTATAATGAAAAAAGTCATTTTATATAAAACTTCAATTTACTTAACAGCTATTTTCCTTGAATTGAGATCAGTATATACTTAGAATCAACATAAATTCATCAAAGACTATATTTAATCTCCATATGTATTCTTGTTCCATATGAACTTATATAATAAATATCAGAAGCGAAAATATATTTTTTGCGAAACTAATGTTACTTTTACTCAAACAAACTTGGTGCATTTACAATATGTGACGCTTATGAGACCATGAATTATTTCCGATTAAGAATTTATATTAACATAAAATAAATAACCACTGTCTTCAGTCAAGAAAAAAATCTCAATGATATAAAAATTTTCGCAAAGTTTGGATCATAAGAACTATTACAAATGCCAATTTTCAATATAAACGCGTGAGGATTAAGTGTTGAGTACTTAAAAAAATCACATTCTAGATTAATATATTTCGACTAGATATATCATCAGAATTGAAGACAGAAATTCTAGTAATCAATCTGGAACTAAATAAAAGCAGCCTAAGCTTCAGAACTGTGCTTTCGTGCTGTCCACCTTACTCAAGTAAAACATTTAACTATTTGAATGTTTAAAACGTGGATATGTTTCTTTGGTGTTGCAAGACATCGTAGACTAAAGGTTAACTCTATTAATAACGTGCGTTAAAAGAACAACCATTTTGTCACGAGGTCGTATTATGTATGTTGAATCAAATACTTCCTACATAAACGTTTCGAAAGCAAGACAAGTATAAATGTGATACTCGTATACGTTGCGAAAATACAAAAAAATCCTAAAAAGCAAACATTTAGATATATATATATATATATATATATATATATATCGCTTTTGTGAGGTGAAACAATTAACTATACTGGGAAAAACCTTGTATATATAACAGTGAACAATGCGCACAAATGGTTAATTCTCAAGCTATCAAAACAATAATGGCCAGATCTCAGACATCACTTTGCAATACTGCGAGAATGACCTTTACATACAAACACACATACACAAAAACACAAACGCATACACACTTTCAAACTAGCCAAAACAAGAAACAGAAGTAAAAACGAGTCAGATTTGTTACCACTAGCATAATCAAATAAAAACACAAAATATATAAATATGTATGATTGTATAAAAGATGATTAGTATTCACGAAATAAATGTCCTTTATCCACTTAGTTATTTGTGTTTTTCCCTAATTATAAGCTATATATATATATATATATATATATAAAATCTAAAGCACGGCTTCATGCAAAATTCACCACTTTACATTTACTTAATGAAGAGATTTCTAGCAATTCAATTGCGGATAAAAGTTGCTTCCAAATAATGCAATTGCGTAACAAATATCGTTATAAAGCACACATAATATTTCAAGATCTGCCAAAGCTAGAGTCTTTGTCAATAGGACACGTAACAATCTGCAATCCATATTATTAGTCTACGGACAAGTAAATTAAATCATAAAAAGAAAAAATGTCATATTGTACAATAAGTGTTTATTTGTGAAACACAGGGTTGGTTTTAGAATAATAGAAAATTCTCTTTAATAGCCGCAAGGTTTAAACAAGATTACTTTACTACAACTTAGAAAGCGCCATATATGACAAGAACATGCATACTAGAAATTTTTTATCTGATTTTTTTTTAAATTTTACATCTATGCATTTTAATAATTTAGGCGCAAAATCGAAATTGTCAATATTTTATCACAATTAACATAAAAGCTTGTTTGCCAGTTGTCTTTCAGTACTGTTTTCTCTCCATCTTATCAACTTATTTACTGATGATCCAGGACCCAACAATTAATTTCATCCAAACAGAAAATCATTTTACATACAGAGTTAACCAGTATATATATATATATATATATATATATATATATATATATATATATATATATATATTGTTCAGACGTTCAAAAAGAAAAAAGAATACTAGGAACGTTTTTGCATCAGGCTTATAAAGCTATTTTTGATGCACTGTTCTGCATAAGTTCAAGTAAAAGCAATAACCATCAAACAGGGAATCATGTTTACACACTTAGCTTTAATGGAATAAAAAAGCGCTTTGTTGCCATGCTGCATATTAAAGAGGACAAACCTTGATTGGTCAAATACCTATTTGCAACACCAATCTTATTTAGCACATCTAAAATCGGTTTGTGTAAATAAATTTTCTGGAAAATTCGAGTTTTATCACGTCTAACTGACTAGTCCATAAGAGTTGGAATTCAAGTAGTTGCACGAAATTTTTCATGCTTCATGTGTCACGTTGTGTGAAGCTCTAAAAATGATTTATATAAATCTATAAATTCTTCTCAATTAGATCATTAAAGATGAATTGTTGTGCGTAATAGATACGTTAGCTCATTCTCTGCCAGACCTATTTCTGTATGAAATTGCCAAAACAGCATTTAAATTGAGTTACGCATCAGTTAAACTTGTGTAGTTATAATTTGATTACTAATATACAAAAACGCTAGTAAATTAATTTAACGGATTGAAAGAAATATTTTGTATTAATGCAACCAATGACTGCTTAATTTTGTAATTGTTATACACGTGTCAAAATACATCAAAATGTTTTGCTTGAGATTACACACAAACTGTGTAGTCGATTTTTCCCTCAAGTATAATTTGCATGTATCTGCTAGGTGTGTGTGCTACGTGTCAAAGTTTCAGAATGTTATATGTCAATCGCGGTTTGATCCGCGTTAGTCAGATTTCTGCCGAGCTGTGATGAAACTCATAGAACTTGAAAACGCCTATGGTGCATGTGATGTATAGAATTTCGGCTATGTTGTGCGATCAGATTTGTCCAATTGGATTGGGGCTTATACATTGCATCTAAAATTGATTTTCTTAATATTTACTATCACTACCCACCCAATCATTGGTTGTTTAATATAAAAACATATATATATATATATATATATATATATATATATATATATATATGTCTGATAAAATATGCATGACGTTTATGTTCTTATGCAAGTATAAATTGTGCAGCCGGCACTTTCAATCAAGAAAATTGGAGGTTACAACCGATTATTAGAATTCTATATAGTTTACTTTTTAATCCCCGTTAGTCAGTTTATTATTAGACTTTGCTGATGATCGTAGAAGATGGAACGCTTCCGTACGTTTGAATGGCGGTAGTTTTGCTTTGATGTGCGGCTGGTTAGACACTATGGGTTTGATGAATATAACAAACACGCAAACACGTTTTGTTTATAGGATTTTATGGTTTTACCGCGCCATCAATGAATCTTTAATATTATGACCTATATTCTTGTATATAATGCAGAAAACCTTTGTTTGTGACTTGAGAGAAACCATAACCAGCATATCTGATCAGGTAAAACGCAACCGAGACTACCAGGAATGAGATCTACACCTCTGTTTTTCCAAAACAGGCGTCCAGGTGAATATACGTTTGCAATTGTGCAACACTTTGTTGAAACCTCATGCGTATGTTTGCCAGACGTAGCATTTAAAATAATTCCTAAATGCTATAACAAAAGGGAGTTAGCCACATACGAAGCTTTATGGACAAGCAAATTGCACCCGGATTTATGCAAGCAGAAGCAACATGTTCAAGCATTGAACTTGAACTGGAGGTGACGCGCGCAATTGATTTGTTTTGTCCCTAATTTCACACTCTCTACATATTTACATTTTCTATCCTCTTTTTTGTATTTCAATTTATATATAAAGAGATTTTCATTTGTAGATACTGGAGTAGAAAATGAGAAAGAAGCGCTTCTCATATCTGCTAAAAATTCTTTTTATTTTTGCACAGGGAAATGATACTAAGAATGATTATTTTGTTTTATTGTCATCATCATTATCACATTATTTATGCCATACTTTTATAATTGCTTTTAATATCCAAACAAATGGATAGAAGATCAAGTAAAGTAGGAATTACATAAGATGATACTTGGAAATGTAGTTTAATTAACAGAAATTCAAGAGGAGGTCGGATATGGTTTATAAAGATATAATTCTTTACTAATGGTGATTCGTCAATAATCGGAAATTACTATGGTGGCTAGAATGCAGAACAGCCCCAGATCAAACTTCAACAATTTCAAGCAGTAAGAAATACTGAAGCCACTGCAAGGTAGCCCGATAGTGAATATAATTCTGACTTGCAATATGTACTTTTTCTTTTAATATGTATTGCGCAAAGTGAAATGCATATGAATGAGCTACCTGGTTTTTGTCGCATTAGTAAGTCTAGTGCTCAGAGTAAAATCTAAATAACAAATAGTTGCTAGAGGATTACCGATTGATTATCTACTTCAATTACCGTCAACCATTCTCAATACGCTCTGTTTTCTTTAAAACAATATGTCGAGTAATGGTTGTATGGAACTTATTCTAATAAAATTTGTCAACTAAACGCTAATATTTGTAGGCTAACCAATGCTAATGATTAAAAGCTAACCTATATTATCTCTTCATTTAAAAAAAAAATGAGCAATTAACACCAGATCGTTTAGCAACTGTTTTATCGACAGTTTTTAAAACATGGATTTACGCAAAAACAATCCGCATTTAAAATCCATGTGAAAAGGATGCATTAATATTCAATATTGATATCTAAAAAGATTTTGAATGCCTATATTTTGATGCCATAATGATGACGACTAGCTCATTATAGTGTGATCTGTTTATGTTTAAAAAACTGAGCTATTACTTATTTAAAAGTATTATGCCTAAACAAGTAACTAAAATGTGAGCCAGATTGCTTAATACGAACATGAGCACATGTGCTTCGAAATCTGAGACCCTAGACTTTGTGCCACCCGTGCATCATACTACACACAATTTGAAGTCTTATACAAACTTATATTTTCTGGTTGACCTTTTCTTTTGGTGTAACTTATTTGGAACTTTTATCACGTGAAGTTTTAACTATCCACTTAATTATTGGTATTTTTGAAACCAAACAATACACACACACACACACATATATATATATATATATATATATATATATATATATATATATATATTCAAGTAAAATTTGAATATGCTACAGTATTTAATTTAGGCTGAGATATTTGATAATCAATAAAGCTGAAACATAGCCTAAAGAAACTTGCATATCGACAAAAAAATGAATAGCAAAATATATTTTACAGACATATGTCCATAAAACACGACGTAATGCAACAGGTGAAATGACAATACGAAAATTTTTTGCGCGGGCAGTGATATTATTTACTTTAATTCAGATTGCGATCTTGATATAAACACCTGATCCATTATGTACATAAAATTGACAGTATAAACTAAGAATTGTATAGTGTAGAAAAGGAAATTCATCCAGTAGACCGGTTTCGTCCTTGTTGGGAACTCATCACCTACTGGCCAGAATTTGCCGCAGACAGGGCTCGAACCTGTGCACATCTAATGCAAATCGGGTGCCGCCAAGATCCCAACCCTAATTGAAATAATAGATGAATTAATTGATTGAATTAATTAATATGCGTCGCAGTCTTGAATTTGTTACATAAACCGTCGGGCATACTGGGAACTTATCTATGACTACAGATGTACGCAAATAAATAATTTGATAAAAGCGATGTTTACAAAAAGAGAGATTTGGTGGATGTCTGCTTATGTGGAATAAATTTGAGTAAATTTCATAAAATATATAAAGAGCTTATTAAACATCTCGTTTCATTTGAAATATTTTCATCGTAATTATTTAAACCATTCTAAAAATTTCAGGAGTATGCAAGTCGAACTGGTTCTGATCTTTGGCTTTTACTATCACGAAATGTAGATTTTTGCCTGAAATTGAACGTCAGTTAGTCTGTATATGGCATACGAGCCCTAAAGTCCGTACTTAACTGAACAGTATACTGAATGCATTTTTTAATCCAAAATAATATTTATATTATTAACAAACACACGTACAGTAAAGATTATATATAAAGAATATATATATATATATATATATATATATATATATATATATATATATATATATATATATATTGACACCAATTTGTCAATCAGTTGATCTACCCAATCATTACAGTAATAATAACATTTTACGATATTAACAAATTGTTAGTAATTTTAAAAATTAAATTTTAAGAAACGAAAAAGAGCGTTCTAAAAAAATGAACTTATAAGCAAAATTGAGCAGTATTCGTAATCTAGCAATACGATCATCAATGAACTGAATATAATATTCTACACATTCACGACTAAAATGATTCTAAACATTTGTCGTGCTACAAACAGAACGGTTTATCTGACATATAAAAATGGAAAGAAAGCGTACAAAATCGCAAAAATACTTTATGGACTTACATTCAAATAAAAAAATACAAAATGCCAAATAGAAATACTACTTGTTTACCGCAGAAAAAGAGGTGTAGTTACTTATCGGACCATCAGTTGGCAATGACGTTTGTGTACATTAAATTTTAACTTGTGACCCTAAGTAATAACTTGTTGTTGCTATGGAAGAATAAATACAAAATCCAAGACAGCTTTACCTGTACACAATATTAATCTGTATTATCAATTAAATAATATTATAAGAGAAACACCAAAGCATTAAAATGTTTAGCAATGAATAAGTATTTCTATTATAAAATTTAAAATGAAATCAGTGTCTAGTAGATAACATCATTGTTGACTCTGCGTTAAGAAAGTTTCTTTTGTCTGTCGTAAAGCAACTGACTAATTTATAAACATATGTATCTAATGATGTTCACAAAAAACTTACTTCGTCAGGTGTCCAATTAAACGCCGCTGTTGACAACTCATAGAGGCCTTTGCTTTACTATATACCTTATAATAGCTTTTTAAAATATATAGAGTGCGAACTCATTAGGCAACTCTCAAACGTGGTTTGTTAACAAATATTCAAGATCAGATTATTGTGGATTGTAACAAGATTTCCTATTTACTTTTTTCAAGAATAGTAAGATAACATGCACATAGAAACCCTCGTGCAGTTTAAAATTCTTAGTAGAATGCATGAGCAAATTATATTTAAATGCGTCAAAAGAACTTCGTAAGAAATATATTTTGCTTTAAAGAACGTAATTCACTTTGATTTAGTGCACACAATATCTTCCAGGTTAAATATCTGTGGATTAAAAATCAATTGACAAAGCATTGAATTCTAGAACAATTTGGACTTCACCTGAGTCAAAACCGACTTCATAAATTTCAAGTATTATACATGTAGCCACACAGGATTTTGTATTCGTTAAAAATCGAGAAATGAAGATGAATTTCGTATAACCTCGTTTGCTGCTATTAGAGTAATCTGACAGCAATTGAGAAAATAATATTGAAATTTCCACATTATATAAGCAATTTGAGGTGCCTCGTTTTTATGTGTATTTGCCAGAATATATAAAATATGATTTTCTATCGCATGTCTTAAGATACGAGCGTTTCGGCCGATGTGAATAGATTTTTTCCCTTGTTTTATTTTTTAATTTTAAGAAATAAGTAAATTTAATCAAAAAGTGACTATTTTTAATTTATAATAAATTGGGCAGATAGTTCACCTAAGATTAAACAGGAATAAACATACTGCCTATCTTTAAACTTTAGTTACAAATTGCCATTAATTTCGTAATTAATATTATTTCTAGATTAGAATTAAATCAAGTGCCTAGTTAATGCTTACAAATTTTCGTAATTAATTGTGTTTTCATGTTGACAAAAAGTCAATTCAAAGCAAAATACGCTTTCAAAATACTGATGGATATATATATATATATATATATATATATATATATATATATATATATATATGTATATATAAAGTCGTAGGAAGAATGTTAAATATTTCAAATATTTATAAAGCTATAATAAAAAGAAGAGGAGAACTTCAAATCCTAATTTGAAAAAATATATAAACACAGCGATGAACACACAAAAATTTGACTCTGTCCGAGTTGTTTTTTAAAGTATTATTTTTTGAATGATATTGGTTCATTATTTAAAAAAAGTTTCATTTATAATACTAATCTCACACTAACCAGCAACCTTTTTAAAGAAAAGTAATATTTTCGAACACTTAAACTCAAGAAGTATTTTTTCGTGAGATTGAGAGAAAATATTTCGACAAAAATAAGTATGTCAAAGAACAATAGGATTACGATTAAATTAATAAAGTTAAAATAAAAATGCACATAATTATTAGGTATTGGCAAGCAGTTTAAAAGGAAATAAAACCAATTTAAAAGACAATAAAAATTTGCTTTAGCAAATTAATTTTAATATAAAAAGCGAGGGCAATTTTGGCCTCGTCAAGAACCACATAAAACATTTTGTATTAATTCTGTATTATCACATTTATTGCGGAATTTGATGAATTAATAGCTTTCAATTTATTTCACATATATAGATAATATTATTATTTCCTAGATATAATGTAATTAAACTATTCAGACAAAATGTATTATTATTATTGTATTATTATTTCAAATATGTCAAAATTTATTACAATGCGTGAATTAAAAACGCAACATAAAATTCACAAGAAAGATTTCATCCCTTTTTATCTAATGATGATAGAAAAAAGAAAGAAGGAATAAATTTTGTTTATAAAACATTCGAAATAGAAATTAGAAGTAAAGAATGTAAACATATTGGTCCACGAAGTACAAAATGACGAAATATATAAATTGGGCTGGAAAAGACTCATTGAAATACCAGAGCACGTACAAATAGGGAGTGTACTCACACATCAGTTGTTTGTCAAATTTAAGAAGCGTTATGTTGGTATGTCGCGTATTCCATGAAATAGGATGTGTTTGGTTCTAGACGTACATGCATCTTCCAACTTATTTTGCACTCACCAGGTTTTTTAATAGTCCAACATGTATGAAATCCCAATTTTACTGTATTTGATCAAATATGATTTCCCACGAGATCAACTTTAGTTGTAGATAACACTAGATGTAATTTCAAGTGTAAGCTTTCATTCAAACTGCGTAGAGAAAGTTTCATGGTGGATGCAATTTATATAGATCAGCTAATAATATGTGAATGTCTACGCGTATCGTAGTTTTTCTTCTATGTCGCCTTGTTGCTCCGTCTCTCTTGAATTTTAAATGAGTATACACCACTTCCTTGTCAATGATGCAAACATTGAAAAGGTGTCTTAATATAACCTATGTTGATACTAATTTAAAATTTATATGGTAGCCATTAATACCGGAAGTATTATATTCCGATTCAAATTCAGTTGCAAACGGCCAAGCAAGCAATTACGCAATGTTATAATGTTTATTGTCCTAAAAAAGCCTTATTTCATTTATATGTATAAATTGAGTTGTCAAAGTTTTCTTATGAAAGACTGACCTACACAATGTGCCATTACAGTACGTTTTATAACACATCGAGAAAAGCTTAAGTATCAACCTCGTCATTTAATTTATTAATCTAAAATTAGCTTGTCATTTATTGAATTTGCTAAGCTTTAGTTCGACAAGCCATCGGCAATCACAGTTCAAACATATGTCATCAATATAACAATTACACAATTTCACTTCGCTAAATAGATCATAAACAATTTATCCAACATGCAGATAAGTATATCATTCATGATCGGACCATTAAACTTTGATTTACTTCTTTAAAAAGTGAGGTTCTCGCTTATTAAAACACATTTTTTACCTGGCAAAGCAAATCTAATAGTAGCAGAAGCAGAGTTTGAGTCATTATTCAATAACTCATTCGATATTAATATAATAAATAAATGCACACACAAACACGTCAAAATACAACTTTATACATTTGCTCTAAAAATTAAATTTGATTATTTTTTGTCAAGAGCATCTCAAATTAAACTTTATTTGCATTTAGCTTTACCTGAAACTCGAGTTGTTCTCATGGGTAATCATATTTAGTCAACTACAGTAGAAGATAGAGCTATTGCTCGTTGAAGCATTTGTCAACCTGGTGAGTGAAAAATAAGTTTAGCGTTTCACGAAAATCTATAACTGAACATATTCTGCCGCATGGAAAACGCGACATGTCATCATAACAATGTTTAAATTTGACTAACACTCGATTTCTGAGTACGCTTCCTAATATGGAGGCACTTGGATTGCATAGATGTTATAAAGGACATAATAAATATAATCTACTTGATCGTGCACAGGTATTGCATTGTGGCTTTTCAAGCCCAATGCGAACCAATTTTCATTTTTCGTCTTTTTGAACATCCAGGTTTTATACCGTGACGTATAATTGACCTTGTGGACCATTTAAAAATATATTCCTTTATTCATTTTAATATAGGAGTTAATATTGTGGAGCTTAAGCCCTTCTCTTAAATATATAAGTTTTCATATTTGCTTGGAAGTAAATTTTTCAATTTTTTGTGAATCAATTATCCTACGATCAGAATTGTTAATTGGGATAAAATTATTTAATATTGTTTAGAAATTAGCATATTTATAGAATTTAATTATTTGATGTATGGTGACTATTTCGTTTCAATTTCGCACTCTTTATCGCTAACTATTAAATATCAGATTTAACATTGTCTTATTTGTCTTTTAATTAAATGTAATTATTAATTCATTTCGGTATATTAAATAAAAAATTTCAAGTAATTAGTTAATTTATATCATTGGCTGATATATTTGCAATAATACATTTTGTAAGTTATGTAGATAGCTGGGACAAAGTGAGAACCGAATTTTCAGGTATATGCTCTATTTTATGCATTGTTAATTGTTTAATTTTTAATATTTGTTCTAATTTAATATAAAAGCGATTCACTTATAACTGTGATATAAAAAAATCTTTGGAAAAACAAAGGTTCTATAATTCAAAGAGTATATCTCAACATGTGTCAGAATCAGACTATTACCTGCGTATATTTCTGATTATTGTCCTTTATTGTAACCACTAGTTTTATTATGATTGCTAAAGCCGTCATCGCATTTTAAGTATGTAAAGAAATAATAAAAATATGAAGACTCACAGACAAAACCAAAGTTTCAATTACAACTTTATAGATTTTTTCCATTAATTAAATTTGATTATTTCTTGTTAAGAGCATCTCAAGCTTACTATAATAAATCATCTTTATAACGATGAAAGTATTTGGTAATTTTGCTTTTAATCCGGACAGATAAACAGATTATTGAATAGCTAATTAGCACACATAGTAATGTGTAAGTGCTCATTATTTGCTATTGGTTGTGACTAAGGTACGAAACTAAAAATTGTCTAAATTTCAGAATATAAACAGCCGCGTTGTATAGAAATTTGACCAGAGACACACTGGTTAACAGTTAAACAATGTAAAAGTATGCCACTGGAATGATATTCAAGTATTGTCTTTAAACTTTTACCAGTTTGAGTTCTAATATATACTTGTGTGTAATTTCTTAAAACACGGAGCTTTATGCACAAGAATAAAATCGATCCTCGTTTATGTGTGATTTATAAAGATTTGATAATGTAGGTCTGCAAACCGCAATAAATCAGTAACATATAGGAGCGCATTTTACTATGGTCAATGGAACACGAGATACTACCTGTATTCTAGATTTGTGAATGGTATTTATTTTATCATCGTTTGGCTCATGACATCACACAGAATACATTCAACATTGGCTAAAGGAAGTCTGGGTAATCTTGCTCAAACTGATCATTTTATATTTTATCGAACATCATAGTCAGACACATCTTCTGAAATACTTTTAATAATTCTGATTGAAAGAAATCAAATGAAAAAATGTCAGTTTGAATAAGATTATACCAATTGACTTTCGATTTTGTCTCAATGATGCTCTATGTTGCTACAAGCCTAAGAAAGAGACAATCAAGCGTTGCTCACGAATCTGCAATACAGTGTGTGCCTCAGGTACCAAAGGACAGAATATATCGCTTCCCAAGTTGTGATGGATACACTGCTGTTTTCATATCTAAAATACCAAGTGCGCAATTAGTTATCCGTGGTCGACACTTATAGTGTTTATATATATATATATATATATATATATATATATATATATATATATGCGACATATATCGTCCTTTATTTATTTGCATCACTGCCTATAACTCCAAATTTGCGGCTTTATTGTTATTTAAATCAACTCTCATTTAAGTATGCTTTGATTTTTCATGGTGTGCATCTATTCAATTTTGGTATTTAGCCATAAATTGCTTTTGAGCATTTTCTCTGAAAAGAAATATAATGACTGAAATGCTGGCCTCTACCTACAGTTACCTGTCTGCACTTGATCATATTCAGTGCCCGGATCTGAGCCTATTTGACCTATTTGTTAGATGGTTCGTGATCAAGTTGTGATTGTATAGATTGCGCAATCAACTTCGTTCAATATATCACGATAGTTTCGCATGATTTCAAAATTTAATAGATCATTCTGCTTAAATAAATTATTAGTTGTTCTGTCTAGTTCATAATCAGACAACATGTATTGAGTATTCTGACCTGACGATCTTTCGCATGATAAAGAATCTAACAAATAGATAAACTTCTAATATCAGTAAAAATTGGGGACTAACGCTTAATGCATGTTAAATTTATCGAAAGTAAAATGAAAGCTACGGTCAGTCAAATTTATTCACACATTGACAACCATCATTTATTTTCCGTTGCTCACTGATGAGAACCTTTGCGAAGCCTTAGTAAGATTGGTGGCGGATTTCCTTTGTTTGGCAACTGGTCAATCTAATTCAATTGGTGCTTATCATAAGTCCGCCAGTTTGATTTTGGTTTTACTTATCACGCCAGACCATATCAACAAAAGGTAGATTTAATAATTTGGTCAAATCAATGCATTAGTCTTGGTAGCTATTAGTCATATCTGATGTGCTTTTGTGTTTATAGAATGTTTTCCTCTCAGGTAACTCTACTGTGTCACGAGTGTCTCCCCAACACCCCGTCTTTATTACTATTCGCACACGTGATATGCATGCATCACCACCAAACTCTAAACATCACAAACGTTTTATGTCTAAAGTTGTTGATAGTTAAATTTATACCTGTTTTCCATTATAATGTCTAACTTATATTTTATACAAACTAAAATTGTTAAACTTTTAAATCGTAGAACCGAAATTTTCTCGTAATACATAAATGGTATTATAAAAACTTTAAAATTTAATGCTTTCTTAGATAATATATTTGAATTTAGAAAAATTACTTTCAATTTTATGATTGGACGAAATATATTGAAGTAATGGCAATTGTACTGGTTGCTAAATTAACTCCTGTAGGTGTGTTTCTAATTCGAATAGAATTGATAACCCTGAGAAATACCGTTGAATACGAAAATTGGTGTTTACACATAGCAACCAAAATAGGATTCGTAAGAGCTCTGTTTGTAATTTTTAACTTTACCATCAATCAACTACCGTGATTGATGGAAAGGCGTTTGTTCTATAACGACACCTTCTGGGTGGTTAGTTTCCAGATAGGCTGCAGTAATAGGAAAGATTAACCTAAAACGTAAGTTATTAGACAAATTAAAATTGTTTAATGTATACAACACGCGTGGTGCAGTGAATAATCCTTGACTCCGAAATAAATTTATCCATAAATCATCAAGAAAATTTATAATTGTATAAACCTGATATTTTCAATAAAACAAAGTTATTTATTATGAATTATTAGCCTGTAAAAATTTACTTACAAGTCAAGTTGATTACTTCTAAAATAACTAAAACGACAAGAATTGCAAAACATGACGACGAAACTGGACGCAATCTGCACCGAAGCCCTTGACAATCGGACATCTTGAATGCCCGTGAAAAATGAATTGTCTTGCTGACAAATGTTAAATAGTATTTGTTTAAATATCGATTATTTTGGTACGGAAATTT
Source organism: Eudiplozoon nipponicum (assembly GCA_029291075.1). NCBI lineage: Eukaryota > Metazoa > Platyhelminthes > Monogenea > Mazocraeidea > Diplozoidae > Eudiplozoon > Eudiplozoon nipponicum. The sequence continues at coordinate 26,882 of JAQBSW010004219.1, forward strand.
TATCACTTTTCATATGTGAACAATCTTAAACAACACAATAAGGTATGATGTCCTCAGACAATTTGACAAAAGTTACAGCACACTCTGTGTGAATTCAAACACAGTTGCCTATATTTATCAGTTTGGTTGATTAAATCACCCGAACTAGATTTTTATTGAATTGTCACTTTCTCAAACAAGCGAAATAATGTTATTTTATTAGAGAATAAACAAATATTGTCAGTTTGCTCAAATGTGTAATTTTTTTGGCTTAAATAAGCAAAATTGACAGTAATAAGGAGAAAGGCAGGTGGGTCAAAAAAGGTTCTGCCTGGAGGTATATTTCAGGTATATTTTAATGTATAAGTAAGCAGAAAGCTACTCGCTAAACAACATTACATGTGCATAAGTTTAAGATTCAATTGTAAACAACCAGTATATTTCGTAGCTAATTTGTCAATAATGCATTAATTCATTACAAAATCAATAGGTCACCAATTTATGTAGAATTGAAAGCTGTCAGTTATTTATTATCTACCTTAGAAACTCATGTTAAAAAGCAACCAGGGATTGCAAAAAGTATAGCTTGTGTACGTGTGTGGAAGTCTGAAAATAGTCAATGCCATTGACAGCATAGAAATACTGCAGGTATGAGGGATTACTGGAGGTTACTGCCACATTTATGAATTTCAGGAAAAAATATTAATTCCTGTTCAATTAGTATAACACGTTTTACCATATTGTATCGAAGAGCATCATGAAAGTTGAAAACGCTTCAGTATGTGTGGCTACCGCTGGTTTAACTATGTTTTTGAACTCGAGAGACGCGATCGGATTGGAGCTTATATCTAGCTCGCAAGCTTAGCAAAAAGAATCATTAGTGGTTATATGATGATTATTCGTTACGTAAATCTGACCTAACTTGATTTATATATTAGAAATAGCGCGATGTGTAAAAAGTTAATTGATAAACAATCAAATCAATGGAAGGCGTCATTACGGACAATATTTTATGAATATTTTCAAGAAAACGCACATAGAAATGTGGAATTCAAAAGTGTATTAATTATTCTACAATCATTAGCTTGAGAAACAAATCCGATTTATACAAGATTTTTTTCACAACCTTCGAGCAAACAATAATTTGCCTTTTAAATTATAAGAATCACGCAGCCTTCTCAACTTTGAAATTCATCTATATTAGTTATAAAGAAAAATATAGATCTCAACATTAAAATGATGGGAATTTTTTTCAGTTTTAAGCTCGCAAATATCCTTTTAACAACTTTCGACACCTAATCAGCTTGTATTGCTTTTTCAGTAATCTATGTTCATAGAGGACAGAAAATAGAATAAAATTAACAAGAAAAATAAATTATTATTCAAATTCCAAAACCACTGTCTATTGTGAAATAATATTTGTACTGCCGTTTTGATGGGTATTTTTACATTTAATATTAAATAGAGTCTAATTTAATCTAAAAATCAGCACTCAATTGGAAATTTAGTTCATTATTTAATTTAGCTGCAGTTGGAAATAATTGCAAACTTATACATTTTTCGTAGCATACCATGAATTATGTTGTTTTTAGATAGAATCATGAATTGGCATCGATGTCACAATGATCAGAATCTGTTAATTTTGTTGCGCTGGTGCTACAAACCTTTGACCATATAGCAACAATATCCCTTTAGTGCATTATTTATAAATCTAACACGATACATTACTCAGTTTTTCATTTAAATTGTATGTTACTGGCTCCTATCGAATAATAGCTTAAATATATTAGCGACAACAAAAAAATCATGGAAGAGTTAGTAGATAGACTAATTTTCTATACAGATTATATTACCATCCATTCTATGTGATTCAAAGCAAAATGACCTATATATTGAACTCTTTTAAACTGTGATAAATTATTTTCCCATTTGGATAGTTTACTACTGGTAATTAACGATTAATATTTTATACTTTTGAGCGAATAAAACAGCATTTTTAAGAAATGTTTTTAATACATGTAAACAAGAAACCTAGGATTTCTAAACGAATGCTCAGTTCATTATCTAGTAAAGCCAGAACAATAAAAGATTCGAATCACTTTTCGATTATTAAGCAAGAAACCCGTAAAAGCAATATTTGTTTTGAATGGCTAACAAGATTATGTATGGTTATTCTGAAAACTTTTTAATAGAATTCTTGTTTTTCAAAAAACTGATTTATTTGTCACAAATTCAATCAAATTTTACGTTGTTAAAAATAAATTTACGCTTAAGAACCATTGGTTTTCAAGAGAAAGAAATTTTTGAATTAATTCCTACACAAAGCTGTTATGATACGCCGGTTTTCCAGATTCGTAATACCATACTACATTTCATTTATCAAATAGGTGAAAATTTCATAAACCACACGATTGAAACTTTTATTTATCCAGAATTTCATCTAAAATTTACTAAGGAATTTAAAATTTACCGTCATTCGCTGCTGCTTTATCTATTAATAGAGCTTATAACTCGATCATATTAATAAGTACCCTATATTAAGGAGATATGAATAAATAATACGTTTCTTTTTGAATGAATATTTTAAAACCGATTAAGTGGTAACATTTTACAAATAAATGAATGCTCATTTAGTTATTTATTGAAATATTTTCAAATTCGAGTAAAAGTAATCTATTAAGGAATTGGAACTGTTCCTTCTTTATTAAGGCGAGAACAGTTCAGAAAATATTTGTTATGAAACTCAAAGCTTGTCTAAGTTATCACAAAAACCTGCAGCACAATCTGAACGTCAGTTTAACCCGACAAAATAATTAGAATAACTGATGATGTCTAAATTGTTAATGAAGTATTTGAATTTTTCTAAACGAATATGGATCAAAGGCAAGGTTTTTTGTTTTAATGAAATTAGTAACCATTTTAACGGTTCAGAACAATTCACCGACATATTGCCTAAAGGAAATTCATATTTCATTTACGCAGCACCAATTAAAACAAGCGAAATTTTCCGTTAGCCAATGGCGTGCGAGCTTTCGTTTTAAAAACTATATAAGGACGCTGCATTTACCATACTTGTCATTAGCACGTTTGCTTCTCCTGTTGTGCACTACATGTTCTTGCTGTCTCGCGTTCATATTGACAGTTTAACCACGCTGACTCCTGGACTAACATCATTTACGCTGTGTCACCTAGTCACTGGGATATTAGTCACGCCAAGCTTGTTGCTGCACAAATAGTCATACGAATCGATCATCAATTCATTGCACCTCTACATGTGTCAACCTCCACGGTGTTGTCGCAGATCTTAAAAAGTCAATTCTGAGCCTTCACAAAGCAACTCACCTTCTCGTTTCCACGCCACAACGAAAAAACACCAGCCAGTCAACCAGAGCCGGCCTCAAGTGTCTAGGAGTATTTCTAGACACTGCTACCTAACTTTCTTGAAATTTGGGGGCTAACGCAATTCCGGCCCTAAAAAGTGCCGCCAAAAGTAACTGTATCTCAGCCTCCAAGGCTCTTAACCTTTTTTGTAACGTCGCACGGTATTTACTTGCAGCCGGAGCATTTACACCATTTTGTGTTTGCCGGTTGTACAATGTCGTAATTTAATGTCTGTTTAATTTATCAACGAATTGCAAAATTCATTTGTAAATTTCATAAGCCATTCAGTTACAAGTGTCACATATCTGGCATTCAAGTTAAAAATAACTAAATAATTTATAATTCACTGTCATTTTCGGCTTTAAGGAAGTAGGCTAACAGAGAATGCACATGATCTACATACTACATAAGCACTAAAAAACAGTTGGTTTAAGCGAATGGACAGGCATTCATTAATTACAATAAGAAGAGTTCATTCGAAACAAGGATATTGACTTTGATACATTTAGAGTAGAACTATACTGAGACACAAGTCTTATAATTGAATTTGGTCACAAGAAAATTTGAGATCCTAATGTTTATTTTATTTTACTGGAATTCGCTTTTACAGGCGTGCTTCAAACATTACTTGGAAATGTTCACTTAATTGAAAATCTTTTGCAGTAACCCGCGAGCATTTAAGTGCAAATTGAACAAGGCCAAGTAGAATTTACTATCTGCATATTTTCTGAATGGCCCGAAATAACAAAGAACCTAGCTGCTTTTCTCGCATAAGGTCTTATGCAAAAGGCATATAAATTTCAAAATAGGAGCATTGATTCTGTTGGCAAAATAGAAGTTTGTGAGTGAAATCTATGAAGAAACTTCAGATCCTAAACGAAGCCGTATGAATTAATTTGGGGTTGCCTTTATTATGCCTAGAAGTGGCGAAAAAATTTGGAAAGTGAATTCAAAAGAATGGATACAATTCGTTTTTGATTTATGTGTCTACGTTTTTATAATTAGAAACTATATTATTCAATGATATCAGCCGGACGGTACACATAATAAGGTTAATTAAGTACCACAAAACGTATAAGAATTTATTTTGAGACTTCTTTTATTTAAAAAAATATATAAATTACTTTTTGACAATTTTCGCTATTTTTTAACTGATATGAGTATAAATTTTAAAAAGTTCATAAATTCCAAGCATAAGTAAATATATTGGTTCATGTAACAAAAATTTGAGATACATATTTGATATGAATTGTTCAGAAAAGAAAATTAAAATTCTTAAAGAAATAATATTTTTAACAATAATGGGACAAACATTTTAAAGCGCGCATAACTTTTAATTGTCAATATAATTAAAAATTCTACTGAAGCAGAAAGAATGGGTGCTTTATAGCTAATAAGTTAACGTGCGTAACACATAATGGTCAATTCAGGTTACATTAGTACTGTTGCAATACATCACCTAGCTTTGTGTTTTCAAAGAAATAAGAAAAAGATGATGACATTGCACAAAATGCATTGCATAGGTTTCTTATTTGAACATGACAATATTCCGTAGACAAATAGTAAATATTAAAGTACCATTTATAAGCTAATGAAGCGCAAATTAGGTTTATGTCAAATTTTCATTACTTACAGATCATAAAATGGAATCCAGAGGTGAAACAAATACATTAATGAATAAAATTTATCAAACATCTGTCTTACTGTTATTTGAAAGACATTTTCAGAAATATAGCAAAGAAAAAATCAATATTGATTTATTAACTTCAGAATATACTCCACAAATTTCAATAGTTAAATATCTGTGACAGCCATGCGGTGGTAAATAGCACGCGGTGTGGTCACGCTTCCTGACAAATGCCATTCAACACACCAAATAAAATTTAATCTATGATGCAACTGAATGATTCGCATTACCTCTTATATACATATATATATATATTATATATATATATATATATATATATATATATATAAGTTAAAATGTACTTCTAACATATATATATAACCTAAATCCTGCCATAAAACTTCAATTCAATATCAGATTCCTTGTGGGCATGTTTTATGTTGTGTAAAAATAGACCTACATTGTCTGAATGAATATTTATGATGAAAGAGATATAAAATAGGCCCCAACTAATTGAAAGGCAAGTCAAAATATAAATTGTTATTGCGTGTGGTTTGTGACAAGTGCGACGCCCGGGATTGTGTGAGATTCCGCAATAAATATACACCTGGTGTTAATCCTTTTAATGACAATTTCTAGCAATGAATTGACGAAATTTCAGTACAGATGCAAGCGGTTTAAATGAAAAATTTCCTTCGCAAACTAATGCAATGTTTATTTAATACCAGAATTAATTATTTATCAATAAATTAGTTTCATTGAATAAATAAAAGTTAATCACTTTCGAAATACGCGCCATAAAAAAATTCATATTACTCTTTCCATGTGCAAAACGAAAAATTAGTTTTTTTGAAATACAAAGACTGCTTATTTCGCGTTATCTTCTCAAGTATCTAAAATGAACATCACTTTATATATAAATTGAAAGGCAAAAAAATATAAATAGTTTAACATGGCGTGAGTGTGAAATAAGGGAACAACCAATCAATTGCGTGCACCACCTCTAACTCAAGCGCAATGCCTGAACATGATTCGTTTGCTTGCTTAAATCAGACTTTGGTTTGTTTATCCATAAAGCTTTGTTTGCGGTGTACTCCTTTCTAGTATTGAAATTATTAATTATCATATATGCAAAGTCTGGAAAAAATATGTGTGAGGTTACAACGGTGTGTTTTGCAATTACATACGTGTCTTAACCATTTGATGTATGACTGACGTTTAAGTTGCAATATTTTCTCATTGGAGTAATTAATCGTCTGGCCGATCGGTTTACGTAAGTTGATCTGCAACTTGCGCGACATTAACGAAAGTTTCTCTGTGATTGCTGGTAAGGCCCAGTGTGGTACCTTAAATAACACTTGTTGCTTAGGTGCATGACATTTTCGTTTTAATGCCTATTCAACATTCTTTTGTGCTAAGCGGTAACATGTAGCCCTCTTAAATGAGATGATGTGTTCTTCAGCTACCCTAGGATTTATTCAATTGCGCAACACATCATTGATGGCTCACACATATGTTCTACAGACTTAGCGCTCAAGGTAATTACAAGAATGCAACAACACAAAGGAATTAGTCGCATACAAAACTTTATCGATAAGTAAACTTCCAACGGATGCATACAAGCATTGAGCTTGAATTGGAGGTGATGCCCGCATCTGATTGGTTGGTTTCATATTACATACTCTCTCCATGTTAAAATTTAAATCAATTTTGCTTCGCCTTTTAATTTATAAATAAAGAAATTGCTCATTAGTAGATACTTCAGAAGAATATGAGTAAGAAACGTTTCTTGTATTTGATAAAATTTCTTTTTATTTTTGCACATGGAAAGGGTACAATGGATAGTAAAATTCGTTTTACAAGAGGCGTAGTTTGCTCATAGTGTATGTATGAGCAATAACATATATTATTTGAACGAAAATCAATCATAAAAACCAGCAGGAAATTAAAAGTTTTATCGGACTGTCAACAAATTAAAGTAAATTTGCAGAATAAAATAATTTTCTACGAGACTGGTTCGTTTCTACTTGACAAATGTTGGTATTGTCAAATATGGTCACGGTCGTTTTTTAACCTTGATGAGTTTATTTTTTATTCTGTATAATAATTAATTAAGCTTCCAGTGAGGCGCCTAACCTACGATTTTCAATGTTTTATCTGTTAATTATTTCTATCTGACAGTTTGTTTAATTTTATCGTATATAAATATAAATATATACACTGAGACATAGAGTATATATATATATATATATATATATATATATATATATATATATATATATATATATATATATGGAGGGACAGAGATAGAGAGTTCAATAATAAGCAACGATCTGTGAATAGCTTTACGTGTATTAAACGGCAATTGTGCCTCAATAGAAAGAACCTCTGACATCGATACACATGTGCCGCAGTTTGGGTTCAGTCAGTGAAAAATTCTGAAAAGCACCTTTAGCTTATATTGGAAATATTTATAGAAAAAATCCCGCCTTTGATCTTCAAATAGGATAAAACTTCCCTAAGTCGCATGGTGACTGGTGCATAATGACAGACGTGGGGAGATTAGTTAGACATCATTTCTTAAGAGATTCCAAATAAATTTCACCGGAAGTAAAGGCTAACCAAATTAGTATAGTATAAAGGAGATGTAACATCAAGTAGCAAAGGAAATTCATCTAGTTGATCGTGTTTGCATTTACTAGTAAACTCTCTTTCTCTCTCTCTCTCTCTCTCTCTCTTCTATATATATATATATATATATATATATATATATAAGATCAACATGAAAAAAATGGCTAGCTAGAAATAATAAGCTAGTATAACACAGAAAATTGTAAGATGGGGCCTCAATAAAAGCTAAGTTGATTGCAATCAATTGTAAAGTAAATGCTCTAAGGTTAAAAAACCGTTCGTGACCATTTCAGTTATAAGCAAAATTTGTCATGCTAAAACAAACCAATTTCGTAAAAATTCATTCCGTCAGTCCGATTGAACTGTTGATTCGGCCGATCATGTAGGGGTTCTTGTTTAGCTTATTACAGGACTGTACGTGTTGGTTATTATAATTGATTGTCGTTCAAATAAAATGTCAATTTAATGAGCTTCTGTGAATTTAGATCGGGTAATTTATTTTACTATACAGGGATATTTATCCGTTTCATAATTTGTTGGAATCTGCTTAGCTTATAACAAAGAAATATTCAAAGTTTGCTCGATGTCCTGATTTGTTATTATTTTTTGCTTTTTTAATATTCCTAGGATTGCTAGGTGTTTTTTAATCAATTTATATAAAAATTGTCGTTGGATTTTCCCGATTCGCTCGTTCAGAAAATATATTGCAGCAAAGTTGTAATAGATTGTTAGCTATGTGAGTTTGGATGGAAAAAGTTAATTATTCTACGACATCAATCCTCGCAATTGTCTATTGTTTAAAGTATATAATAATATAAAATAATATTGTGAACATTTTCTTAAGTAATTCGACTTAATGGGCATTCAATGATTGAGGCAGGTAGATCACCTAGATTTGTGAGTTTATGCAGACATCTTAGCTAGTGTGTTTGTAACAGATTTCAAGCATTGTCAATAGTTGGTTTATATAAACTGCACGATATTGTTCTATGTTACCAATTATTTACTAATTTGCCAGGAGAAGATCGGAGCTGAACTTCCAGAAATATTGACATACGAACATGAATTGCACCGTCTTTGTTAGGCTAAAATTTGCTCGTTGATGTCATTTGTGTTTTAAGGAAAATACAAAATTTGAAAATTGATGCTATACAAAATATCAGTGAAAATAAAGAAACATATTGACATGTCAAGTTAGACCATTCATTTGTTGAGTAAATATGTTACAAGTTAAGATGTATATCATCTGTTTTCATTGTATGCCTTATTGATTTAGAAACTTCTAAAGGAAGTATCTTGCTATTTTTTGACTGAATTGATCATTAAAATTGGAGGCTGCAATAATTGAACTGCTTAATTTTGTGATACATTGATTTGCCATGTAGTCTTGATACTTTTATATTGATTTAATATGTTACGTAGAATTCTACCGACATTTCCGACCTCAATAGACGTATATCCATTGAAGTGATAAACTTTTTAAAAAATATTTATCAACTAGCATAGACTGTTTACCAAATATTTGAAAACTAAATTTTTACAGTTATCTGTCTTGTTCCAATTTTGCGACTTAACCTGCGATCTCATTAAAGGAAACTCTAAAAGCACTGAATTGGAGAGTAGCATTACCGAATTATTTGTCAGGTTTGATTATTGATACGGTTTTATCGACTTAAAATATTTTCTCTACAATTATATCACTTTTCTAAACATTATTTCTCTTATAAAGTAAATCGTTCAAGTGCTGAAAACAATTTCACGTATATGTTCAGGCCTCTTTTAATAAGAAATTGTTAAACCATTTGGTAAATACACATTCGACAGCCGCATTTTCAGCCATTGTGTATTGGCTTATTATAGTCGAAATCATTGAAATGTAATAAATTATAATTTACATTTTATACTCTATTTACTTTTATGTATATATATATATATATATATATATATATATATATATATATATATATATATATATATATATAACATCTTGAAAAATTAATCAGAATTCCTCGGATGCGAGAAATGTAAATACAGAAAAATTTTGCAAACTTGGAGTTAAATTTGTTCTTTTGCTGAAGAGCAACCAGTAAGATGAGAAATCAAAAAATATTATCTTAAATACAAAGGAATAGATATGTTTTATTTTCTAAACAGAGGGTTCGTAATCTCTTGTTGTACTTGCACAGAAAAATAAATTTATGAATTTTTAAAAACATTCAAGTTTACAGGGTATAAAGCGAAAAGTTATAGCATAAAGACATAAACACATTACTTAAACTAATATAAAGCTATTCTGTATAATCAAACGAAATAGAATTTTTTTCTGAAACTGGCTGTTCAGCATAATTAATAAAAAGAATAAGGGATCGCAGAAAAGTAACAAATACCGTAAATAATGTATGAAATTTAAGCGACTATTATATATAAGTGAATTGTCAGGTAGTTTACAGAAGCTCAACAATAATTTATGGTAAACTTTGAAAAGTAAAAGGGATATGGTCTGATTACTTTTTAAAAAAATCTATAGAATACACCGATTTATATTTTGTTCATTTGCAAAAAACATTTATCCCTTTAAATGCTTTAGAAAAACTTTTCAATTAAGAGCTTCCAAAATAAGCAGCTCCTATCTTATTTTTCGTTATTAAACCTCAGTGTCTTTTTACAGTTTGCAATGTGATTGGTAATAATGGTATAATTGGCCAGTGTGTTTATTTTTTAGCTTTGCCAGCTATGTAAAATCTAAAATAAAGTTAAAATTGTATCTTCAATAAGTCGACAGTCACATACAAACTGTGATTTGAACAGCTATTGCAGGTGGCAACCAATGCTCGTTTAACTGAATAAATGTTCTTGTGTGGACTTTTAGAAGCAATGGCGCTGATCTATTGTCATAATGCGAAGTAAGTGCTTGTGGAAAGAAGAATCATTTTGGTAATTACTATCCTACTCATGACTGATTTTTAAATTACTGTGTTAATATTTCGTACGGTGCGTCATCTATCATGAGTAGATTTGAATATATGACGCATTCGTTGGAGGCTGCGTAATTTATATATTCCTGTATTTAAATATCCGGTTTGATTTAATCAGCTATTACAATATGGGTTTGAATGAGTCTTCCTTGCTTTAAACATAGTTGTTGTTTCAAATAGTTTCGATTTGCAAATGTAAAAAAACTCTTTAAATCAGTTTTATTAAATCATTATTATTAAATCAAGTTTGCGAGCTTCAAGTAAGCACCAATGGCATTGTTTTTAACCAGTCGTCGAACGACAAAACAAAACTACCGCCGGCCGCCACGCACTGACGCGTTTCGTCCTTCCGTGATCACCATCAGAGTAAGACGGCAAATTGACTATCGAGAATTAAACCGCTTTGAATATACATGGAAAGCAAACTGGGATATGCGGCTCTCACCTCTAGCAGCCTCGCATACATTGAACTTGACTGGAAATGTCGGCTGAACAATTTCTATGCTGTCACGCGCAATCAATTACTGTTAAAGCGGTTTTATTGTTGGAAAAACTGGGACAACTCTTTGATCACAAATGGATTGTGCATCCAACATTCGATTTTTTAACATTCTCTTCATTAAAATACGTTATTTGTGCAATAGTATCGAAAATTTGAGAAAACAAGAATGCATTAGGCAGGGCGTTCACTTTCGCATCCTTTAGATGATCGTTTGCCAATCAGCGTGCATGTACTCTAGCCAGTTGATTATGAGAAAAAATAAACACAATTGTAATTTTCCAATTACTATGGATACGAATTCCAAGCTGAATTACATTTGCCATAAAACTAGAGCTAAACCATAATTTGGTTATAGAACCTTTAATCTTCTGTATAATAGCAAATTGATAAAGTTAATGAAACTTTAGAATTAATGTAACAAAAGCAAAAATAGGACATTAGCATGTATGTCTCATGCGACATTGCGTTTAAAATAACAAATTCGTCCCATTCACAAGATTTGCAAAACAATCAATAGCAAACCTATCACATGTACCAGCTTGAATCAATAAAATATAGCCAATAAAAAATGACTACAATTTCAAAAAAATCTTTAACAAATTGAATTTTATGTTTACAAAACAGGTTTCCAAGGTATACGAGAAAGATTACCAGTAGTCATTGCCTTACGTAATTAACAAATTAGTTGAAATATGACGAGAAGGATAAACCAAAGACAGCATGAACGGAAAGTATAATCTCGTACACATTCGTTTGTGCTTACTGACATATTGTACCGTCCTATTTTCCCACAATCCTCACCCTTTGTTGCTAGTGGTTATAGGGCATAATACCGGCTCCTACTGATGAGTCGCCAGTAGGAGCGAAACCAATTTGCACTAGAGTATGCTTTTCGATAAAGATGTCTTTAGTTAGTCCTTCTGGTTACATTTGAATGAATTTCTTTCTAGGTGCGCAACACCTAATATACTATTGCATATATATTAGTTCCCTGCCACAAACTGTATATAATTTTTCTGTATTTAATTGAAAGCTGTCATGATAACCGCGAAATGTGACAACTGATATGGATCAAGCCGAGAGTGTATGGATTTGCTGGAGTAACAGATGTTCAGAAATGGAGCATACATTGAAATCCATCGTGTTGGTATTATGTACCGAGTCGGTAACCATAGTGTTGATACAATGTACTCTTTCGGTACTCTAATGTCGGTATCGTGTACTGACACAATAGCAATAATGTTCGTACCTCTTACAGACTCGGTATGTATTATAGTTGGCTTTCAAGTTGTTTTTTCGAAGTCTTTATATAAAGTTAGATTCACTACTTCAAGTTTACAAGTTCGTATAGGAAATTGTAGTATCCTATTTTCCTACATTCCTCACCCAAATATATAGTGGGTAAAGGGCGTAATACTGGCTCCTACTGATAAGCTGCCAGTAAGCACAAAACGAATTTGCAAATGAATATTTTTTCCGTAGTCTTTGGTTTATCCTTCCGGTCATATTTGTACTAATTTGTTATTAGTTGTGCAGCACCTTATACAAGATTTCCTTACGTAACTGGCATAATAACTAAAAACACGTGCGAAAGATGAAATTAGCAAAACATAAATGTAGTCTAACGAACGTATAATGTTCATCTATATTTACTTCACCAAATGCAGAATGTATTGTATTATGTCAGTTATGTAAAATACGAAAATCAATACCTATACACGAATAAATCTCTGCATACAGATTGGAAATTGCGCAATTTATCGCAATAGATGCATATATTCTGCATTATTTGGTTTTGGTCACTCTCTTTCCCCCCGTGGCCATTTTCCAGCATTTTCCGGCCTTGATGTTTCTATGCACTCACTATTTGTTCCGACATTGACTTTACTATTGATATGCAGCCTTCCTATCTGCAGTGTATTTACGTGCCATATTTTAACGCTCTGTTAACGCTAATTTGTAACCCCGTTTTCATTTAATTGTAGCATATGTAACAGACGAAATGTGTGCTTTTTATTTGCTGTTAAGAACATTTTGCACTGGTGCATTTAGCAAGACCTCGGTAGGATATGTTGCTCGCTGATCTTTTATGAGAGACAATTTACGTGTTAACATTTCTGAATGCATAGAATCGGTTTTTACTGAGAATGAACAACTTAGTGTACTTTTAATGTTCACGCATAAATCAATATTTACTAGAAGCAAAGCCTTTGTGTCAGTGTATTATTGTGGATGAAGGTTACGTTTTAATATACGCCTAAAGACCAGCTACCATAAATTTGTTATGTTAAGAATTAAGCTTCGACGACGTGTAATGGGCTTCTGTGGTCCATATTCAAGAGAAATCTTTGTTTCCTCCCAACAGCAAACCTTACGGACAATGGTGTATCTGCCTGATTAATTATTCTAAACAGTGAGTCTTCATTAAAAGATTTAATTATGCGACCGAAAGTTGTCTTGTGTTTTGCGCCTGATTACCAATTTTTGTTTTTCTTCAGTTTGAAATCTTAATCTAGAGCATTGCGTTAACTTTCATCTTTATATTCAATAATACGATATTATAATTAAATTTAAACACTGTATTTGATGCAATTGCCTAAATGTAACTCATTACAACATGCATCTGATTCTCTTTAGGCTTTTTGTTGCATTTTTTATCTTGTCTTTATTTGCCATATTATTGATTAAATAACACAATGAAATATTAGAAATTAGTTTGTGTACATAAATGCAAGTATTCATCTGTAGAAAAATTGATTGAACGCAATTATTTCGCCTATTTTATGCACTAATCTTAATGAACAAATTTTATCCCCTAAGAAGTACTTGACACTATTTTAAGGTGAATGCAACAGAAAAGTGTGAATGAGTTTATTTTACAGACATAATACACAGATAATTATCTTGACATGAATGAGAAAAATCATTTATTTATTCATTTATAAGAAACAGATTTTTTAAGGATCAATCACTTACCTGAACGTCGATGACGAATAAAATTAAAAGGAAATATTTTGAAAAAACCATAATATTATATACTTGCGATTAGATTGTTTTGGGCTGGACACTGATCACAATAGTGCATATTGCATAATTTCGATATCAAATCTAAGAATTTTTTGCAATTAAGTTTTTAAACTAATTCAAACGACATAAAACTAGTGTGAATGTATCCTGGCCACATTTGAAACAAAGCATTATCTTTTGTTATGGAGCAATACATATTCGTAAAAATGAAATAGGCTCGGTAAATTGGATATGAAATGATTCTCGCCTTTTAGCTGAGTAAAACACTTAAAAGATCGCAGAGACATTGACTTACCAAATTCAACTGTACGCTTCATATTAAAATGTATACAATGCTGAGTTTTTCCAGTAGTAAAACATTTTCGTAGCTTCTATAAGCATGACTAAATTTTCCTTCATAAATGTTGGACTGCGCCTTTCAACATGGTCATTTATTACAAAATTTAAACTTTTAATCCTAGAAACACATTTGCAAATTATTCTAGTAATTTAAGAGATATTTTAAATATATTATTAACCTATAATACCCTATCATTCTGCAAAAAGAAAAAGAAATTTTATCAGATACATTAACAGTCTCTGCCTCATAACTTTCATATATATATATATATATATATATATATATATATATATATATATATATATCGTTATATTTTTATATTAATAAACCAAACAAAATGTAAAAATGTAAGCATGGAGAGAATACGAAATAAGGGCTCAACCTATCAATTGCGTGCATCACATTCTGCTCAGGCCCAATGTGCGAACACTCTTTTATGCTTACATAAATCCGGCTGCAATTTGTTTATCCATAAGTCTTCTTATGTTGGTAACTCCTTTCTGTTTCATGCATTTTGTAATTAACTTATATGCTTGATCTAGAGATCAAACGTGTGAAGTTTCAGCGATTTTTTGCGCAATTTCAGACGTGCATTCACCATTTGATTTAAAACGTGTTTAAGTTACAATGTTTTCTTATTCGAGTACGTACGTAAGTTGATCGCCAACTTTCGTTTACTTATAGATTAATAATATTTGATGAAGACATTAACGGCTGTTTCCCTTTGATTTCTGGTAAAGACAAATGTTCTAAATCAAAGGACACTCGTAGTGTAACTCCATTAAATATGCCTAATAATGCCACTTCAACTTACTATTTTTCTGTGCGATAAACTGCGCCCTCCTTAAATGGGATGTTCAGGTAAACTGCTTTCTTTTTTATCCCAAATACGGAAGTTTCTCCTGCCTACACTTTTTTATTGACTGTTCCCTTACTTCAAACTCTTCTCATATTTTTATTTTTTTTGCACTCCAATATATATATATATATATATATATATATATATATATATATATATATATATATATAAGGGTTAAATTCTAGATACTCGAGAGAATTTTATTAGGCTCGCATTCCTAAAGAATTTACTAACCTAATTGTCCGCCTATTCTTTCCTAGTTTTCCAGGAATAACTTGCTTAAATGAACTTTTAGAAAGATGTAATTTAGTCAGTAATGCATCTTAATATATATGGGTCATTTCCCGGAATACTGCAAAGTATTTGTAATTTAGAAATATCCCTCTAATCGTTTCCCAAGAATAGTGTTCGTTTTTTAATAGCGACTTGAAAGAAGAACTCAAACGTAAATAACAAACACAAACTCTTGACGTTGAAAATCAATAAAATATCAATCGAATAATTCGGCGGAAGAAAAAATTGACTTGAAATTTCAACTGCTAAAGTCATAGAGTAGACAGGTAAGCAAATAATTTATCTTAAATTCACAACATGTTCAGTTAATAAGCGAAAATTTTCGACAGATAAGTTACGCTGATATATTGCGCAAAAAGAACGATATTTGACTAAACGTCAGTCCACTGGAATTTGCTCAATAAAAAGCACATGTTTATTATAACATAATTACAAAGGACTGCAATTTGATATTTTTACCGCGCGCTTCAATGCTGGTAAACGATCCGTGCAATACAAGTAAAGTTAAATATTATTTCTTCCATGATTTCAACCGACTTTTGACGTTTAAAAATGTTTCAGTATTATGTAATGCTTTCATGCATGCATTAGTGGATAATATCGTGCAACATAATTTTAATCACGAAATTAACGAAAGCTGAAAAATTTTATAAGTTCAAAACAAGCAATAAAGCTTAGACAAAAAATGTTTTTACATTTTGAAATCAATAAAATAATGTTCCGGAAAAAGAAATTGAGCTTTTGGTTGTTGCGAGATGGAAGACAAATTTTGTAATATTCTTGTGCAGCCGCAATTAGAATTTCCTAATGAAACCTTCAAATTTTTAAAGAATAATAAAATTGTACCCATCAAATTCTTAACAATTTTTGAAAGTTTTGCGAAAGAACCTGCCTAAATTACAATCATGTGTAATTTAGTACTTAAAGTAATACATATTAGTCTGCAACGATTTGTGTAGATTGCAATTATTCAAAAGCACTTTAATAAAAATTTGGAAAAATTCCAGACTTGCAATATAAGAAATCAATTAAAGCGAGTTTATTTATCTGCTAATATTTATTTGAAAGCCGTATTAATTCTCATAAGATGTTTTAAAACCGAAATCCATGCTGTTGATGCAAATCCTTTGACAATTTTTATCTGAATAAAAAATGTTATAGAGAAGTTTAACCTTCTAGATTATTTTATAGCTTTCTCTTGATTTTTATATTTCAATTTAAAATTTGGTAAAATCTAGGACAATTTTTTCTTCTACTGAAGCATGTCTGAGATTGCGTTCTAATTTGCTGCCTTCTTTTTGCTTTGTTATAGAAAAAGGCTGCAAAAAATTTGGGGAAGGTATGATTTTTACAGAAAGGCAGATTGAAATCCATTTTGTCTACAGATATTATCTTAACAACAATCTCTGTTTCCTGCTCTAGCCAAAATGGGTATATGGAAATAAAGATATGTTCTAAATAATAATGAAAAGCAGACTTAACTAAAAGTTCGTGAATATATTTTTTTAAATCGATGTATACGTAGAACATTTAACTCAGGAAACACAGAAGATATTTTTTTGAATATATTATGAAATAGTATCAAATCTTTATATTTTTATGGATGTCTAGAGATATATAATTCATTGTGGCCTCCAATGCGTAAGAGTAATACAATTTATTTCATAAAAAGAAACTTCGCTCTTTCATATACCTACAAATTCAAAATACTTGCGAGCTTTATGTAATATTTAGAGCAATTGCAGGTTTGTGGTACTCATATTTTTGAAACCGACATTCGAACTGCAATTTTCTTCCGTTCGAGCTACTAACCGCCAAAATGTAGGGGCTTGATTTAAATATTTTCAATCAATATTCAGGCGTAAGTTTCCAGAACATTTTCGTTTGCAATTTGATCCGACGATTAATTATGAGAGTGTGAATGATATTGCATTCTTAACGCCTACCTCAAATCAAAAAGTAAAATGAAATGGAACGTACTTCGTAAAACCGTGTTTATGTTCTCCAGAAATTGCATTTAGGGCAATTGGGATATGCAATAATGGAAATGTTGAAACGATTAATGAAATGCTTCGGATATACAAAATGAAGCCCCATTCAGACCATCAGAAAAGTAATTCTAGGTCATTAAGCATGAATTCGATCTGATCAATGCAAAGGATTGTTCGTCCTTTTATGTAACATGATAATTCCGTTAATTTCTTTTGTTATTTCCCTATCAATACACACACAAACATATATATATATATATATATATATATATATATATATATATATATGTATATATATGTATATAAATTTTACAAAGTCTATTTTTTTATTGAGAAGAGAATCAATATGTAATAACAATGTGGGCAGTGGCCGTGTGTTTTGAGAAGATTAATCTACACTTAACAATCGTTCATTCTGCCAGCACACGTATTATTTGTATACGGAGCTCTTAATATAAAACAACATTCACACGGTCTGAATATTCAAAAGTTTCATCAACATTATATTTAATTTGACCGGCCACGAATCAAATAACCTAACACTGATTTAAAGTGACAGAAACATCACAAAAATATGAGTGATCAATATTGTAATCCGCGATGTCATCACGGGAACATAATTAAATTGAAGGACAATGCGAAATGAAAGATGACATATTGGGAAGAAACATTCGCACACGTAACAGCCAATGAAGATAACACTTGGTCAAAATTCAAACCATCAATAGGAAAATATCCAGATCTCAGTCTTAACTTTGCAGTAAAATGAAAATGAACTCTACACGCATACAGATATGAACACAGAAACATACGCATAAGCAAATATGCATTAGGTGTTGCGAACCTAGTAACAAATTAGTTCAGTTGTCACCAGAAGGATAAACCAAAGGCAGCATGAACGGAAAGTATAATCTCATGCACATTCGTTTCGTGCTTACTGGCGACTCATCAGTAGGAGCCGGTATTACGCCCTTTAACCACTCTATATTTGGTCGAAGAATGTGGGATATAATATATATATACCGAGACTTTAAACGATACTAACATTATATATATACCGATTTACTGGGGTAACAGGTGGTCAGAAATAGTTTAAATTCTCAATTTCAGTGAAATATAGCATGCATTGATATCCATCATGTTGGGTCCATGTACCGACTCGGCAATCATAGTGTTAGTACCATGTACCCTTTTGGGACAATAATATTGGTATCGGTTACTAACACGATAGGCATAGTGCTAGTATCCTTTACAGTCTCGGTATATATATTTATATTATATAGAGTGAGTTAGTGTTGAAGTCGCATTGACGAGACTTTATATAATGTTAGCTTCACTACTGCAGGTTTGCACATTCGTCTAGGAGATTGTATCGTCCTTTTTATCCCACATTCCTCACCAAAATATATAGTGGTTAAAGGGCGTAATACGGGCTCCTGCAGAGGAATCGCCAGTAAGCATGAATCGAGTGTGCATGAGATTATAATTTCTGTTCATGCTGTCTTTGGTTAAACCTTCTGGTCACAACTGGACTAATTTCTTAATAGGTTCGCAACACTTAATACATACTTGCATATATATTAGCTCTTCGCAAAAAACAGTATTTAACTGTAATATATTGAATTGAATGATGTCATGCTTACCGCGAAATGTGATAACTGATATCGATCAAGACCAGAGTGTATGAATTTACTGGAGTAACAGGTGTTCAGAAATTGTTGTAATTCTCAATTTCGATGAACTTTAGCATAAATTAATATCCATCATGTTGGTATCATGTACCGACTCCGTACTCACGCATTGATTGTATGCGAAAGATTATAAAAGTAAGCAATATGTATTTTGTCGAATTTAAAAAACCGCTAGATTAATGTTTAAATTAGGATTGCCCAATAGAAATCTACTGCATATTTGATAATTTCCGAATATAATTAAATGGAAGCGTGAATGTCAACCTGGGTAGGCAAAACTTAATTTGAAAAATCAAAGCTATTAAATGCTGCATTCTTCTATAAATTTGACATCTTGTTATAGTATATATAGTTTTAGTCAAATTTTTACTTTGAACTTCAATATAAAATTTAAATCATGCAAAAATTTGTCCTACTTTAGTTAATATTTAGTGTGCTCGCGTGCTTGTACTCGAAAGTGCGTTCGTTTATAATAACACTTCTGCACTTCAAATTATGACAATATTTCTAAAAAAACATTTACTTCTCATATTGAAAATTAAAGAAAGTTAGATATTAACGCTTCCAAATCTTGATATGACTATTTTTTCCTGTGAGTAAAACAAGAAACGTATAAAAATTAAAATGTGTAGACAAAAGTGAATTTTTAATAGTTTAAGTTTCATACATAATCCATGTTATATATATCTCAATATAAACTAAGCATTGAATAATGTAGAAAATTAAACTCTTTTAATAAACCGGTTTTCTCGATACTTGTGTCTTCACGTACTGTCGAGAAATTGCCGCGAACTTGATTTGAACCTGGGCACGTCTACTTCGTAATTTGTTATGCAAACCACTGAGCCAACCTGTTTGATCACACGCGTCTGTACATATGCCTAATGTTTATTTTTTCTATTTAGTATCGTTTTTAAAATTGAACAAGATTGTAACTCATCTCCAAATATATAAACAAGGTTTTAAGAATTGTTACTAACACCCGCGCAAAGAATTATTATTTCGTCGTAAATTTCATTGTTGGATAATATGAGCATGCCTTCGATAAAAGAAAATAGTAGCTTTGCTAATTCTTTGAATATCCTTGGATACCTTTATTTCTAAATTGCGCGAAAATTAAAATGTCTGCAATATTTTAGCTTGGTTTAAATATTAGCATTGTTGTTCAATCGATAATTAGCTGTTTATTTCTTTTGATATTGCTAAAAATCATCAGATATGGATATTAAATAAAGCGTGCAGCGTTGCAGCGTGAGGTAAATTAGTAGACAAAATGTAAAATTGGTGTTGAAGGTTGGGAAAAAATGCCAGCTATTTTTGCCAGCTGATTATCCGTGTGTATGTAAATGGGTGCTGCAATTTTACACCGGTAAAAGGAACAGTTAAATAGCTAAAAAGAAAATCACGGCTGCCAGCATGATTTTCATTACTATGTTGCTGGTTTTCTCTCAATTACTTTGACGTGGATGGCAATTTGCCGACAACAGGCGACAATGTCCAAGATATTTACTTAATCAATAACAGCATCATGCCAGACTATCGATGTAGTTTAATATAAGATTAAATATCGGGAAGATGAAAAATCATATATGTGGTTTATTGTTTGATATTCGACAAATAAATAAAAAGAGTGTTTGTCCATTGGTCGTGACAGGTTGTTAAGTAGGTGCGTATCACCAAACTCGCTTAAATTCCATCGAGTTCAGCGCATAATAATTGGAGTTATCCTTTTGACCAATGTACTTGCATATAGAATTATCTTGCCAAACCCGATCTCTATCAAACTATTTCCCCACTTTATATTTTGTGATTTAATAACAAAAAAAACGTGATAGTCATATAAAATTGAATATAAAGCAATGATTCAAAATATGTGTTCTAACCAATTGCATGTTAGGTTATGATATCGTGCTACATATATGTTTAACATGCATGAAGTAATTTTAATAACGATCTGTTAAAAACTTTCCTCAAGATAGAGTCATGTTGTATTTTTGCTAGCATTTAGTCAAAATTTGTCTCGCTATTATGCCTGAGATCACTGTGAATACTTTGTGCATTTTGTGCCTGATGTCTGGATTAAAGTCGACTTTTATGCTTGCCACAATCCAACAAATGTATCCTTCCTGAACGTTATTCAGTAAAAACAGGACCTAAAAATTAACAAAACACTGTAAAATTGGTTCATTTAAGCCAGTAAGGTAGACGGTATATTCGCCAATATTTTAATGTGGCAAAAAAGAAAAGCAAACACTCTTGACATCACTGTCTCCTGTGGTTGAATTATCATGATTAATTGTTTTAAATTATATTCAAATTTGGAATACATTATAATTCACAGTCTCCGGCCCTTGAAGAAAGATTATATTAAATTGTGACCAATACAGCAAATCATTTATAGAAGGATATATATATATATATATATATATATATATATATATATAATAGTTTTTATGTCACGCATCTAGTATCAAATTAGTTAAATATAAGCAGAAGGATAAACCAAACACAGCATAAAAAGAAAGTATAATCTTATGTGCACATTCGCTTCGTGCTTACTGGAAACTCATCAGTAGGAGCCGGTATTACGCCCTATGTTCACTATATATTTTATTGACGAATGTTGGATAATTGGACAGTACAATCTCCTATACGATTGTAGATAACAGAAGTAGTGGAATTACCTTCATACAAAGTTTTCTATTATGCGACTTTAAAACCAACTCATGAAATATCATATATATACCGAACCTGCAAAGGGTACCAACGCAATGGTTGCCGAGTCGGTACATACTACCAAAAATATGGATTTCAAGGTATACTAAATTTAAAAATCGAAAATTAAAACAAATTTTGTACACATGTTACTACAACAAATCCATAAACTCTGGGCTTGATCAAAGGAATTATCATTTTTACGGAAACCATAACATAATTTAATTAAACATGTAACATTTAGATACTGCTAATTGCGGAGAATTAGTCGTTGCGCGCTTAGTAACAAATTAGTTTAAAAATGACCAGACCAATAAACCACGGTCATCATCGTCGGAACGTATAGTCTAATTTAATCATTCGTTTCGCGTTAACTGACTACACATCAGTTTGGCTCCTATATATATATATATATATATATATATATATATATATATATATATATATATATATATATATATATATATATATAAACTGATGCGCACGAATGAAAAAGATAGCCTTTCTGTGACGTCAACACCTTTGTCTGTATACAAATTTCAATGTACCTGCAACGCTCAGTACATCGGCAGATCAAAAAAGAGGCTCGAAACTAGAATAAATCAGCATCTCCCTCAAAAACTATTAAAGAGGGGTGCAGCTCCTGCACAAAAATCAGCAATTTGCGAACATGTACTACTCACAGGTCATGCTGTTAGTAGTAACAACTTTTCAGTTCTCTACAAGGCAAAAACAGAGAAAATGCTTCTGGCTTTTGAAGCTATTGCAATTAATAAGCTGAAGCCCTGCTTAAACGTGCAGAAAATAATTCAAAAAGAAATTAAATTGGACTGGAACAAAGACATAACCGACATGCCTTTAAAAATAGCCAACGCTTCGCAAAATGCGACACATACATCAATTACGGACGCAATTACAATGAAAGCGATGACACACTAAATGACGTTACGCAAAAGGAGTGGTCTAAATTGCACAAAAGTAGTGGTCTAAATTGCGCAAAGCAAAGGCCAGCATAACGAAGAGGAGATTGGTTACAACACATGTACAGTGGGATTGGATGAACGAATATACTAACGAATCCAGAACAATGGCTGTAGATACTGGTAGAAATAAGATTTATTAATAAATGTTATTCCATGGAGTACGTTGTTTTGTTCTTACATTTAAAAAATGGTGAAATTAGAAACTATCAATATATATATATATATATATATATATATATATATATATATATATATATAAATTATATATATATATATATATATATAGAATAGCAATCAAAACACCAGAAAATTTACATACATATCCAGCCTATTAAGACAAAATAAATGTTCTATTCTAACGAGACCGGGCTTCATTTTAATGGTACTTTTGGTTAATAGACCAACTCTAGGTATGTGGTGGCATTTATTATGCATTATTTTGCTTTTCATTGAAAGAAAGCGGTTTCATTATCAAGATAGATGTTAGATGGAAAGGTGTTCGTGCTTTCGAGCAATAATTTGCGTAGGTATTCTTCTTTGTAAGCCCAAACATATGCTTCTCTACTTCGCGCATTTCATTCTAACATAGAATTAAACCATTTATACTCATATATGTAAATCGATTTATTTTAGTTATTTATGCAATTTCTCAGTTATACAGTTACGCTCCATATTTTGCTTGGGGCCAGTTAAGATGGGATGGTACTCTGGAGTGGCTTCTTTCACAGTTTCAAATGTGGAACGATATTATTCAATCTCCAGGATTGTTAGTTTGCATAGCCATCTTAGTGTATTTCATGACTGTGCTCATTTTGGCACAGATAAACACCGCTGATCATAACTTGTTCGGCTCTGGCCAATGCAGAGCATTTGTGATCACCTGTAAACACACGGATACCTGACCAAAAAATGCTGAATTACTCATAAATATTGTCAACTTGAACTGTTGTAGATGCAAATACGACCCAGTTAGGTTCGAGTTAATGGAAGACTTCTGCAAGTATATTTTTTTCGAATTGATATGAATTAAGTTCTGAATGAGTAACAGTGTAGTCTTAACGGCGTTCTATTTTTAATTTTATATAAAATTTGTAATTGGACTAGTTAGAATTTAATTTTCAGTTCAAGCTGTATGCCCACAGCCTTATATTTTGTTCAAATAGTCACATAATTTATTCTTTTATATTTGCGTATAAACTATTTTCTGTTTTTTAATTTTTTTGATGAAAGTAATGCGTTTTCTATTCAAAGTCGAATTTATATTGAAAAACTCAAGTTGCTCATAATATTATCTACCATAAAGCTGTGATTTGCCGCGCTCATAATGGCAACTTTCTCAGACACGCGATGATGCTGAAAAGTCTGTAATAATCTAAGTATTGTATCTCTGTTTTTGAGTCGTAGATAAAATAAAATGTGTGAGATGGCTTTATAAATTTACGCTACCATGTATTATTTGACTTTTGAAGCATCTTAATTAAAAAATTTACAACGCGTCTTATATAAGCTGGTTGGTTAATTTTTATTTGCACGGCCGTGCATCAAATAGGTCAAACAGCCGCGTAAAATTTTTGGCACTGCTATGAAACATGTTACTTTAACTGTGTTTGAAAGACATATCGATTTAATTTAGCCAAGTGCTGGTCGGCCTACGGCCATATATACACTTGTTTTGGTTGCGATCATGACAAATACTGAAATTATTTAATTGGCTTTATTCGTAGCGGTAGGTATGTCCCTAAAAGAAAATTACGCAAGGCCGTTATTACAAACGTGTGTTTAGCGCTACAACAAATCTCAGATGGCTGACGGTAAAACCTCAATAAATAGCACAGTACTGGCTGAAAAATCCAGCCAAACAATTTGGGGTTAGCTATGCGACGAACTAAATACTGCTACCATTTTCATTTTTCATTGAATTGTGTAATCAGATTTGTGAAGAAATTGGACAGATACGTTTTTCTTAAAAAATGCATTAAAGAAATTAATGCATCAATATTTCAACTCAGCTAGGAAACATATTTCTGATTTGTATATTGTAAAATATTTTGAAATTACAACTTTGTAAATTCAGAGTTCATTTCGAGAATAATGGCACTACAATGGCTATGATGTAATTTAGCTCAGATTTTGTTGTGGCACGATGCCAAGAAACTACTCATAAATCACCATCAGTTCTTTGGTAAGAACTGGAACGTTATATCAAAATTATTAAATTAGAACTAGAATTTATGTTAAATAAATTTAAGTATGTTCATGTGAGTTCATCCCATTATGTAAATCCTGACTTAAGTTAGTATCTTCATACTCGGAGTCGGTTACCAGTACTTTGGCCCAACATGCGGTGGGAACCCTGTTCTGATTCAATAAGCGTTCATGAAATCCGTCTCATCAAGTAGTTTTTTATTTTTATCTATTTCAGGTTATACGGTAATCGTTTGGCATGCAACTTTTTTAACCATTCTACTAGTAAAGATTGAGAATTTACGCTATCTGTTTCAAGAAAATTTATAAATTATGCACAAGATTTATTGTATTTTGATCGGATAAAGTGCGCCTGTTCTTCTTAACTATTAATACTACTTTCTAGATGCTTAGATGCCGTTTCCAGCGTTCCATGGAGCCATTCACTGATTCCGTCTTTAATTTCTTCCGGGAAATTCTCTGGAATTACCCTTGGTTCTTAAGAGTGCCATATGCGCGTAGTTGAACACTAGATTAGCGCTGAAAAATATAAAGTCACGAAACCACTTCCCATGCCCTGAGGACCTAAAGCGAAATATGGCATAATCATTTACGCATTTAGTTTGTCATCTATTTACGCAGTTATATATTGGAAACTTACTGATAATCTACATATTTAAAAAAAGATTGGTATACTATTTGGGTTATTATTAGTCAGGTAAAGTCTTCTGATACACTAAAATTTACAAACGGCAAATTACATTGAATTTGCATGTTGCGGACTAGCAAAGACATTTTTTGTAAACGATTTGACAAAAGTATCTTAAAATAGCGACATTTAGAGGAAATGTTTTAACTTGCTAATACTGTTAACACAACAAATAGCATTGCGATATCCAATGGCTATAAACTTTCTAATTCAAGCAGACAGCACAATTTCAGAGTAATTAATAAACAAAAATAACTTTGAACTACAAAAACAGCATCGATATATCACTATAACAGCAAACAAGACAATTCCCAAAGAATTCCTTATATTTTAAGTAAATGCGAAATTGCGTCATATATTACAAAATATGTGTAATGTTTTCAAGGCTAATGACTAGATGCACATCTTTATTTGAGAATATTCACGTATGTATGGCAACGGTGCAGGTTATGCATCAAGATGATATTGTTTTATTAAAATGAATAAAATTACAATGCACCGTTTATAGAATTCGGTTTGAGAACAGCTGTGAATCCTTTGAGCATTTCTTGACAATACAGACAAAATAAGTTAATTTCCATAATTCATGAGGACGAGATTAATATAAATAGAGAATTAAAATTATTATCTGTAAAAACTAAGCATTTTATCCGAGTGTAATGGTAATTTATCAAAGAGACCGATTTTTTCCTTGTTGAGAACTTGTCTTGTATTGTCCAGAAATTTTCTGTGGACGGTCTCCTAGTGCGGAACATTTAATACAGGGTCAGATACATTTTTCAATACACCACTCCACCGCGAACTAAATAAGAAGTTCCTCATATGGATAAAAACCTGTTTGCTGGATGAATCGTCTCTACTCCCTTTGGAATGTTTAGTTTATACCGACATTTATTAATACGTATTGATTGAAGTTTATGTAAAACTCGCAAAACTTGATTTAGGTATATTAAAATGATTATACGATCATTGGTTGCGCGGGTGGTGAAAAAAATTACTATAATCAAGCTTACGATCTTGATATTAGCATCTGACCCAATAATTTCATACATTTGTCTGTATAAACTAAGAACTGTATGTTGTACAAAAGACAATTCATACAGTAGACCGTTTTTTTCCTTATTCGGAACTCATCACGTACTCGCTAGCATCTTCCGAGGACAGTGCTCGATTCTGGGCATGTCTGTTTTGGAATCAGGTACCTCATATGCTCCACATGAAGGAAAAATTAACCGGACACATAATTTTGAATATAAATAAAAAGTTTGTAATGTATGCGATATAGTGATGCTGTTAATAGTGTCCCAGACTCTAAAGCAAATGTTCCAGTTTTTGAGCCTTTTCCTCAGTACAATTTTGGACAGTGTTTGGCAAGTTGCCATTAGAATAAAGCGGTCCATTTGAAAAGTTTCCTTTACTATCTTAACATTTTTAGTTTATATTTACAAATATTTCGTGCTTAATTCAAACTCAGAACCTGTATTTAAATAATTTTAATCAGAACCTGCGTAATCAATGACTGTTTTATTGTATAAATTTTATCGCTGAAAAGTTCCTTAATTTATTATTTAGTATAATGATTTTTTAAGATTTCATACATTTGAAAAATGGCTAATTTTTAATATTTCTTCATGGTAAAACGGCACTGATATATCATTTATTTTTTTCAATTCTATCAGTCTTAATTGAAATTCATTGTCAAAATCTTTTTAGAATATCGAAATATGACATCGCCAAAATTCAACGATTCACGCGTTTCCTTAAATATATAGTTGAATCTACTTAATCACAAAATACTTTTGTATAAATGAAAAACATTAAGAATAAAATATATCTTTCTAAAAGTTTTTATTATAAAATTTGTTTATCTGTCACAAAATACGCTAACAGAAACATACATACACCTTCATATATATATATATATATATATATATATATATTAAAAATTTAATTTTTATACAAGCAAACAACCAAATATATATACTACTGTAGAATTTCATTCTCAAGCAAATGCGTTGTTCAGTTTCTACTGCTCATATGAATATAACGAAAATCCTGGCATGGAAAAATATATATCTGCATCTATTTCGCACACTTCATCTCTCTCGCTCACTTTATATATAGATATATATATATATATATATATATATATATATATATATATATATATATTGAATATTAAACGGTTTATTTCTGTTAAAAAAGAGTCAACACATTTAATAACCAAGTAACTAATGGCACTTTAAAATCTATCACTTCTTAACATCGTAGTATTTCAATTAATTATGGGGGTGGAAAATAGTCTGATTTTCAGTTTTACTTGTATTTATTTATTAATTATTATTATTATTATTATTATTATTGTTATTATTATTATTATTATTATTAATATTATTTATTTATTTGTTGCAGGGATGATTTGTATTGTGGGGAGCGAGGAAATAGCTTTGAATTACATTGTTTCTTGTATTGTTTTTAATTTGTTTTATATCAAATGGTGAGCAGATTGCAGTGTTGGTCACTTATACTTTTGTGCAATTTCAGTCACTGTTAACGAGAGTATTATTGATGTTTTCGCAGTTGATATTTCGTCCATTTGTTGCTGATCCCAGCCAATGCTTGTTGAGGCTGAACTAATCTGTTTTTGGGGTTTCTGGATGCTACTATGCCGTTGTTGTTTATAGGGAGTCGTGACTATTTGAGGAAATTATCACGTTGGTGAAATTTATGAATGCTCTCAAAGGAAAACAACCATTTTAAACATAATTATAATATTTGTTTTCTCTATAATAATATTAAAAGATACTTTGCAATATTTAGTAATGGACATTTATATATATATATATATATATATATATATATATATTATATATATATATATATATATATATATGATTAAACAGCCCGATCAGCATTTTATTGTATTGAACTAAAAACTTATGTAGCAGTCAAATGTGTGGATGCCAAACCTGTGGAAAAATGAGGTTCTTCAAAGAATATTTACAACCAGATGTGGGTGCGTAAACGACACCTTAAAATGTGCCGAAAATATAAGCAGAAGCCAACGAATAAGCTTACCAGATGCCATTTTCTTTATGCTACCTTGGGCAGGCAGTCAAAACTGCAAGATTTTGAAAGAATTATTCAATCACTTGGTCGTCAACTTGCAGGTATGAATGAGAGCGAACTCAACGCCTCTATAAAAAAAATTTAGAAATGTTGATAAGATTAACAACTGACAATGAAAACAAAGACCTCACAAGAAATCTGAACATGCATTATTTCACAGTTATTCAACAGATTTCTTCTGCAAATAGAAGATAGAATTTATTGACATCTCGGCTGGTACGACAAATTTCTACGACTTAAAAAAGGCATTGCTTCACAAGCATTCAATGGACAAGGAGATAGTTTTCCCAATAGACAAATACCGAAAGTATTTCAATGGCAGCCAAATCATCACAGATAAACATATAGACGAACTAAGAAGACTAAATGACTTGCCACAACCAACAAAGGAACAGCAGTTGCTATACCTGAAGCTGATGTTTGCAGAATGTGCATGAACGAGATCATAACTGACAACATACAGAAAGATGATTCAATAAATATCTAAGTAAAAATAAATTTCATTCCAAAGAAGTTGGAGAAACACATTTTATTTTCAATTGCTAGTGCCAAAAATATATCAAGACTCATAGAAGAAATTCAAATTGTGAAATTTGTTGATGCAAACACTAAAAGTCTGTATGTCAAAACAAAATCTCATTGAAGCTTAAGAGTCTGAGGAGATCCTCGGATGCGACTCATTATGCCAATGATCAATGCGCCTTAACGTAAGCCGGATAATTTTGTCTGCAAAATACTTGAATCACTACGAAATGTCACATGCACGAGCACCTTTGTGGAATCTTAAAACTAGGATATGAACTGAAGTGGAAAGCATCCGAAAAGGCAAAATGGACTTGCTTGTGGCTCGTCTTTATTTATGAACACTCCAAGGCAAAAAAAACAACAAAAATGAGTGTCAAGATGTTCCAATAGGCACCAATGATTTCAAAGCCCTTATATTAGCATGTGCATAAAGCATGCAGTTCACATTTGAAGTTATTTATTACCGTCAATTCAACGGTGTAGCCATACGAATTTGCATTGCGCTCCTTTTAGCCAAGGTATGCATGCACCATCTTGAACAAGCGAGTCTGAAAAAAGATATTTAACCAGTGCGTAATTTACAAAATATATGTAGATTATCTATTATTGTTTATCTCAAACGCATTATATTTAACTTTAATTTTGAAATAAATCAATGTCACTTATACAGAAATCTAACTCACTTTCGAAGTAGATGAGCATAAAACTTTTCTTTCCTGGACAAACAAATTACTCGAGGTTAAAGATGGTGATTTGACATCGGCGATACATAGAAAATATACTTTCATTATGAAATGCATTCATTACAACGGTAGTACCAAAATCTCATAAAATAAACCTAGTTAACAAATTAGCAGGTACAATGAGCAAAATCTGATCTGATCACAAGATCGAGGAAGAGCAAGTTTATCTCGGGTAACATTTGCTAATGATCTATTAACCAGAACAGATCACAAATGTCAACATCAGTCCACGTGCGATTCATATTACATAAGCTATTCCAAAATTAACCATTTAGACACGAAATACAGGTATCAATAATTTCATGGAAGTTAAATCATACCACTAAGGAGAATTTCTATAGCGCAAAAGTTACCATCAAATTTAGCACACAAAGAATAATGAGGCTGGACTCCAAATCTCCATTAGTAAATTCTATCCAAAGCCTTGTTTACAAATTCTCTTGTATGTGCAATAGCAAATAGATTTTAGCTACGAAATAGAAGTTGATCAACAGAATCCAGTAAAATTTACTGCAGAAATTGAATAGAAAAGGCCGCATACCGTCAGTTTTATCTAAAAACTCCGAGAATATTTCCGAAACGGAGCACTAAACAAATTTGACAAAGTTCACAATTCTACACAAAACAAAATCCGAAAAAAATATTTCACATAAACGAAGTTCATATATAAAAAAACATGTACTTGAGAAAATATTTCTAAAGTATCACCAATATAATATTTCCAAAAAATAACTAACCAACTACAATTTAGTGGTATCAATATTAGCGCGAAAACCCATTAAACAGGCC
Source organism: Eudiplozoon nipponicum (assembly GCA_029291075.1). Classification (NCBI taxonomy): domain Eukaryota; kingdom Metazoa; phylum Platyhelminthes; class Monogenea; order Mazocraeidea; family Diplozoidae; genus Eudiplozoon; species Eudiplozoon nipponicum. Next base: position 57,956 of record JAQBSW010004219.1, read on the forward strand.
TTAACAAACATTTGATCATATTGGCAACAAACTGAAGGAAAAACAGCTGTAAAGATGGAATCACTTCCGTCGGTAATAGGGATAAAATTACTCAGCAATAAAGGTGGTCAACACTGTAATTTGGCACCCTGCACAGATTCCCAGGTAGCAATAGGAAACTGACGAACAATGCGAAAAGAAGGAATACATATTAGTGCGAAATTGTATTCGCAACAGAAGTAAACGAACCATTAGTGACGACTCAATCCATCGATATAAGAATGACCGTATATCAAATATAACTCTACGATACAATCAGAATGGCCCCTACAAGCACAAACTCACATACGCATTTTGACTCGCAATTCAGCAATCAATTAACCGTTAATAAATAGAAGATAAAACGAAAATCTGACAAATTGCCACTCACTAAATCCGATGGAAATCTAGGATTTACAAAACTAAATGCTTTTAAATTGTGTCTATGTATTCTAGAAATATAGCAGTTATTATCCACTTTATATAATTAAATGTACGCTTAATGCGCGGGAGGTCATAAAAATTATTTCACACCAGGGTTGCAATCTTGATATAAGCACCAATTCCGTTTTATACTTACATGTGTCACCGCCAACCGGTTTCAAATCACTTCTCGGGCGCCAATATCTCACAGCCAACCGGTAAGTTAATTTAATCTCGATGAGGACATTAAAAACTAAATTGCTGTTGAAATAAATTATATATTGTAGACCAGTCATTATATGTAGACTCATTTCGTTTGTAGTCAGAACCATGATTTTTATGAAAGTTTTAATCAATTTTGTCAGTGAAATAAAATCGTGCCGCCCGAGTTCACTTCATTTGCAATTTACATTGGATGAAGAGTTTAAAAATCATAAGAGGACTGTTAAATACTGTTTGTTGCGAAGAGCTAATATATATGCAAGTATGTATTAGGTTTTGCGAACCTAGTAACAAATTAGTTCAGTTGTGACCAGAAGGATAAACCAAAGGCAGCATGAACGGAAATTATAATCCCATTCACATTCGTTTCGTGCTTACTGGCGACTCATCAGTAGGAACCGGTATTACGCCCGTTAACCACTATATATTTGGTAGAAGAATATGGAATAATAGGACGGTACAGTCTCCTAGACGAATGTGTAAACCTGTAATAGTGAAGCTAACATAATCTAAAGTCAACGACAATACGACTTCAATGCTAACTCACTATATAATATATATACCGGGTCTGTAAAGGATACTAACACTATGGCTATTGTGTTAGTAACTGATACCTTTTTTGAAATCGATGAGTACCGGATACTGACACTATGGTTTCCGAGTCGGTACATGATACCAACCTGATGGATATAAATTTATGATAAAGTTAACCCAAATTGAGAATTACAACAATTTCCGAACACCTGTTATTCCAGTTAAACCATACACTCTGGCCTTCATCGATATCAGTTATCACATTTCGCGGTAAGCATGACATCATTCAATTCAATATATTACAGTTAAACACTGTTTGTTGCGAAGAACTAATATATATGCAAGTATGTATTAGGTTTTGCGAACCTAGTAACAAATTAGTTCAGTTGTGACCAGAAGGATAAACTAAAGGCAGCATGAACGGAAAGTATAATCTCATGCACATTCGTTTCGTGCTTACTGGCGACTCGTCATTAGGAGCCGGTATTACGCCCTTTAACCACTATATATTTGGTAGAAGAATGTAGAATAATAGGACGGTACAATCTACTAGACGAATGTGTAAACCTGTAATAGTGAAGCTAACATAATCTAAAGTCAACGAAAATACGACTTCAATGCTAACTCACACTATATAATATATATACCGAGTCTGTAAAGGATACTAACACTATGGCCATTGTGTTAGTAACTGATACCTTTTTTGAAATCGATGAGTAGCGGATACTAACACTATGGTTTCCGAGTCGGTACATGATACCAACCTGATGGATATAACTTTATGCTGAAGTTCACCCAAATTGAGAATTACAACAATTTCCGAACACCTGTTACTCCAGTTAAACCATACACTCTGGATTACATCGATATCAGTTATCAAATTTCGCGGTAAGCATGACATCATTCAATTCAATATATTACAGTTAAATACTGTTTGTTGCGAAGAGCGAATATATATGCAAGTATGTGTTAGGTTTTGCGAACCTAGTAACAAATTAGTTCAGTTGTGACCAGAAGGATAAACCAAAGGCAGCATGAACGGAAAGTAAAATCTCATGCACATTCGTTTCGTGCTTACTGGCGACTCATCAGTAGGAGCCGGTATTACGCCCTTTAACCACTGTATATTTGGTAGAAGAATGTGGAATAATAGGACGGTACAATCTCCTAGACGAATGTGTAAACCTGTAATAGTGAAACTAACATAATCTAAAGTCAACGACAATACGACTTCAATGCTAACTCACACTATATAATATATATACCGAGTCTGTAAAGGATACTAGCACTATGGCTATTGTGTTAGTAACTGATACCTTTTTTAAATCGATGAGTACCGGATACTAACACTATGGTTTCCGAGTAGGTACATGATACCAACCTGATGGATATAAATTTATGTTAAAGTTCACCCAAATTGAGAATTACAACAATTTCCGAACACTTGTTACTCCAATTAAACCATACACTCTGGCCTTCATCGATATCAGTTATCACATTTCGCGGTATGCATGACATCATTCAATTCAATATATTACAGTTAATTACTGTTTTGTTGCGAAGAACTAATATATATGCAAGTATGTATTAGGTTTTGCGAACCTAGTAATAAATTAGTTCAGTTGTGACCAGAAAGATAAACCAAAGGCAGCATGAACGGAAAGTATAATCTCATGCACATTCGTTTCGTGCTTACTGGCGACTCATCAGTAGGAGCCGGTATTACGCCCTTTAACCACTATATATTTGGTAGAAGAATGTGGAATAATAGGAAGGTACAGTCTCCGAGACGTATGTTTAAACCTGTAATAGTGAAGCTAACATAATCTAAAGTCAACGACAATACGACTTCAATGCTAACTCACACTATATAATATGTATATACCGAGTCTGTAAAGGAAACTAACACTATGGCTATTGTGTTAGTAACTGATACCGTTTTTAAATCGATGAGTACCGGATACTAACACTATGGTTTCCGAGTCGGTACATGATACCAACCTGATGGGTATAAATCTATGCTAAAGTTCACCCAAATTGAGAATTACAACAATTTCCGAACACCTGTTACTCCAGTTAAACCATACACTCTAGCCTTCATCGATATCAGTTATCACATTTCGCGGTAAGCATGACATCATTCAATTCAATATATTACAGTTAAATACTGTTTGTTGCAGAGAACTAATATATATGCAAGTATGTATTAGGTGTTGCGAACCTAGTAACAAATTAGTTCAGTTGTGACCAGAAGGATAAACTAAAGGTAGCATGAACGGAATTTATAATCTCATGCACATTCGTTTCGTGCTTACTGGCGACTCATCAGTAGGAGCCGGTATTACGCCCTTTAACCACTATATATTTGGTAGAAGAATGTGGAATGATAGGACGGTACAATCTCCTAGACGAATGTGTAAACCTGTAATAGTGAAGCTAACATAATCTAAGGTCAACGACAATGCGACTTCAATGCTAACTCACACTATATAATATATATACCGAGTCTGTAAAGGATACTAACACTATGGCTATTGTGTTAGTAACTGATACCTTTTTTTAAAATCGATGAGTACCGGATACTAACACTATGGTTTCCGAGTCGGTACATGATACCAACCTGATGGATATAAATTTATGCTAAAGTTCACCCAAATTGAGAATTACAACAATTTCCGAACACCTGTTACTCCAGTTAAACCATATACTCTGGCCTTCATTGATATCAGTTATCACATTTCGCGGTAAGCATGACATCATTCAATTCAATATATTACAGTTAAATACTGTGTGTTGCGAAGATCTAATGTATATGCAAGTTTGTATTAGGTGTTGCGAACCTAGTAACAAATTAGTTCAGTTGTGACCAGAAGGATAAACCAAAGGTAGCATAAATGGAAAGTATAATCTCATGCACATTCGTTTCGTGCTTACTGGCGACTCATCAGTAGGAGCCGGTATTACGCCCTTTAACTACTATATATTTGGTAGAATGTGGAATAATAGGACGGTACAATCTCCTAGACGAATGTGTAAACCTGAAATAGTGAAGCTAACATAATCTAAAGTCAACGACAATACGACTTCAATGCTAACACACACAATATAATATATATACCGATTCTGTAAAGGAAACTAACACTATGGCTATTGTGTTAGTAACTGATACCTTTTTAAATCGATAAGTACCGGATACTAACACTATGGTTTCCGAGTCGGTACATGATACCAACCTGATGGGTATAAATTTATGCTAAAGTTCACCCAAATTGAGAATTACAACAATTTCCGAACACCTGTTACTCCAGTTAAACCAAACACTTTGGCCTTCATCGATATCAGTTATCACAGTTCGCGGTAAGCATGACATCATTCAATTCAATATATTACAGTTAAATACTGTTTGTTGCGAAGATCTAATATATATGCAAGTATGTATTAGAATTAGCGAACCTAGTATCAAATAAGTTCAGTTGTGACCAGAAGGATAAACCAAAGGTAGCATGAACGGAAAGTATAATCTCATTCACATTCGTTTCGTGCTCACTGGCGACTCATCAGTAGGTGGGGTATTACGCCATTTAACCACTATATATTTGGTAGAAGAATGAGGAATAATAGGACGGTACAGTCTCCTAGACGAATGTGTAAACCTGTAATAGTGAAGCTAACATAATCTAAAGTCAACGACAATACTACTTCAATGCTAACTCACAATATATAATATATAGATCGAGTCTGTAAAGGATACTAGCACTATGGCTATTGTGTTAGTAACTGATACCTTTTTTAAATCGATGAGTACCGGATACTAACACTATGGTTTCCGAGTCGGTACATGATACCAACCTGGTGGATATAAATTTATGCTAATGTTCACTAAAATTGAGAATTACAACAATTTCCGAACACCTGTTACTCCAGTAAAACCATACACTCTGGTCTTCATCGATATCAGTTATCACATTTCGCGGTAAGCATGACATCATTCAATTCAATATATTACAGTTAAATACTGTTTGTTGCGAAGAACTAATATATATGCAAGTATATATTAGGTTTTGCGAACCTAGTAACAAATTAGTTCAGTTGTGACCAGAAGGATAAACCAAAGGTAGCATGAACGGAAAGTATAATCTCATGCACATTCGTTTCGTGCTTACTGGCGACTCATCAGTAAGAGCCGGTATTACGCCCTCTAACCACTATATATTTGGTAGAAGAATGTGGAATAATAGGACGGTACAGTCTCCTAGACGAATGTTTAAACCTGTAATAGTGAAGCTAACATAATCTAAAGTAAACGACAATACGACTTCAAAGCTAACTCACACTATATAATATATATAACGAGTCTGTAAAGGAAACTAACACTATGGCTATTGTGTTAGTATCTGATACCTTTTTTAAATCGATGAGTACCGGATACCAACACTATGGTTTCCGAGTCGGTACATGATACCAACCTGATGGGTATAAATTTATGCAAAAGTTCACCCAAATTGAGAATTACAACAATTTCCGAACACCTGTTACTCCAGTTAAACCATACACTCTGGCCTTCATCAATATCAGTTATCACATTTCGCGGTAAGCATGACATCATTCAATTCAATATATTACAGTTAAATACTGTTTGTTGCGATGAACTAATATATATGCAAGTATGTATTAGGTTTTGCGAACCTAGTAACAAATTAGTTCAGTTGTGGCCAGAAGGATAAACCAAAGGCAGCATGAACGGAAAGTATAATCTCATTCACATTCGTTTCGTGCTTACTGGCGACTCATCAGTAGGAGCCGGTATTACGCCCTTTAACCACTATATATTTGGTAGAAGAATGAGAAATAATAGGACGGTACAATCTCCTAGACGAATGTGTAAACCTGTAATAGTGAAGCTAACATAATCTGAAGTCAACGACAATACGACTTCAATACTAACTCACACTAAATAATATATATACCGAGTCTGTAAAGGATACTAACACTATGGCCATTGTGTTGGTAACTGATACCTTTTTTGAAATCGATGAGTACCGGATACTAACACTATGGTTTCCGAGTAGGTACATGATACCAACCTGATGGATATAAATTTATGCTAAAGTTCACCCAAATTGAGAATTACAACAATTTCCGAACACCTGTTACTCCAGTTAAACCACACACTCTAACCTTCATCGATATCAGTTATCACATTTCGCGGTAAGCATGACATCATTCAATTCAATATATTACAGTCAAATATTGTTTGTTGCGAAGAACTAATATATATGGAGGTATGTATTAGGTTTTGCGAACCTAGTAACAAATTAGTTCAGTTGTGACCAGAAGGATAAACCAAAGGCAGTATGAACGGAAAGTATAATCTCATGCACATTCGTTTCGTGCTTACTGGCGACTCATCAGTAGGAGCCGGTATTGCGCCCTTTCACCACTATATATTTGGTAGAAGAATGTGGAATAATAGGACGGTACAATCTCCTAGACGAATATGTAAACCTGTAATAGTGAAACTAACATAATCTAAAGTCAAAGACAATACGACTTCAATGCTAACTCACACTATATAATATATATACCGAGTCTGTAAAGGATACTAACACTATAGGCCATTGTGTTATTAACTGATACCTTTTTTGAAATCGATGAGTACCGGATACTAACACTATGGTTTCCGAGTTGGTACATGATACCAACCTGATGGATATAAATTTATGCTAAAGTTCACCCAAATTGAGAATTACCACAATTTCCGAACACCTGTTACTCCAGTTAAACCATACACTCTGGCCTTCATCGATATCACTTATCACATTTCGCGGTAAGCATGACATCATTCAATTCAATATAATACAGTTAAATACTGTTTGTTGCGAAGAACTAATATATATACAAGTATGTATTCGGTTTTGCGAACCTAGTAACAAATTAGTTCAATTGTGACCAGAAGTATAAACCATAGGCAGCATGAACGGAAAGTATAATCTCATGCACATTCGTTTCGTGCTTACTGGCGACTCATCAGTAGGAGCCGGTATTACTCCCTTTAACCACTATATATTTGGTAGAAGAATGTGGAATAATAGGACGGTACAGTCTCCTAGACGTATGTTTAAACATGTAATAGTGAAGCTAACATAATCTAAAGTCAACGACAATACGACTTCAATGCTAACTCACACTATATGATATATATACCGAGTCTGTAAAGGATACTAACACTATGGCCATTGTGTTAGTAACTGATACCTTTTTTGAAATCGATGAGTACCGGATACTAACAATATGGTTTCCGAGTCGGTACATGATACCAACCTGATGGATATAAATTTATGCTAAAGTTCACCCAAATTGAGAATTACAACAATTTCCGAACACCTGTTACTCCAGTTAAACCATACACTCTGGGCTTCATCGATATCAGTTATCACATTTCGCGGTAAGCATGACATCATTCAATTCAATATATTACAGTTAAATACTGTTTGTTGAGAAGATCTAATATATATGCAAGTATGTATTAGGTTTTGCGAACCTAGTAACAAATTAGTTCAGTTGTGACCAGGAGGATAAACCAAAGGCAGCATGAACGGAAAGTATAATCTCATGCACATTCGTTTCATGCTTACTGGCGACTCATCAGTAGGAGCCGGTATTATGCCATTTAACCACTATATATTTGATAGAAAAATGTGGAATAATAGGACGGTACAATCTCCTAGACGAATGTGTAAACCTGTAATAGTGAAGCTAACATAATCTGAAGTCAACGACAATACGACTTCAATGCTAACTCACACTATATAATATATATACCGAGTCTGTAAAGGATACTAACACTATGGCTATTATGTTAGTAACTGATACCTTTTTTAAATCGATGAGTACCGGATACTAACACTATGGTTTCCGAGTCGGTGCATGATACCAACCTGGTGGATATAAATTTATGCTAAAGTTCACCCAAATTGTGAATTACAACAATTTCCGAACACCTGTTACTCCAGTTAAACCATACACTCTGGCCTTCATCGATATCAGTTATCACATTTCGCGGTAAGCATGACATCATTAAATTCAATATATTACAGTTAAATACTGTTTGTTGCGAAGAACTAATATATATGCAAGTATGTATTAGGTTTTGCGAACCTAGTAACAAATTAGTTCAGTTGTGAACAGAAGGATAAACCAAAGGTAGCATGAACGGAAAGTATAATCTCATGCACATTCGTTTCGTGCTTACTGGCAACTCATCAGTAGGAGCCAATATTATGCTCTTTAACCACTATATATTTGGTGGAAGAATGTGGAATAATAGGACGGTAAAATCTCCTAGACGAATGTGTAAGCCTGTAATAGTGAAGCTATCATAATCTAACGTCAAAGACAATACGACTTCAATGCTAACTCGCAGTATGTAATCTATATACCGAGTCTGTAAAGGATACTAACACTATGGCTATTGTGTTAGTAACTGATACCTTTTTTTGAAATCGATGAGTACAGGATACTAACACTATGTTTTCCAAGTCGGTACATGATACCAACCTGATGGATATAAATTTATACTAAAGTTCACCCAAATTGAGAATTACAACAATTTCCGAACACCTGTTACTCCAGTTAAACCATACACTCTGGCCTTCATCGATATCAGTCATCACATTTCGCGGTAAGCATGACATCATTCAATTCAATATATTACAGTTAAATACTGTTTGTTGCGAAGAACTACTATATATATGAAAGTATGTATTAGGTTTTGCGAACCTAGTAACAAATTAGTTCAGTTGTGACCAGAAGGATAAACCAAAGGCAGCATGAACGGAAAGTATAATCTCATGCTCATTCGTTTCGTGCTTACTGGCGACTCATCAGTAGGAGCCGGTATTACGCCCTTTAACCACTATATATTTGGTAGAAGAATGTGGAATAATAGGACGGTACAATCTCCTAGACGAATGTGTAAACCTGTAATAGTGAAGCTAACATGATCTAAAGTCAACGACAATGCGACTTCAATGCTAACTCACACTATATAATATATATACACCGAGTCTGTAAAGGATACTAACACTATAGCTATTGTGTTAGTAACTGATACCTTTTTGAAATCGATGAGTACCGGATACTAACACTATGGATTCCGAGTCGGTACATGATACCAACCTGATGGATATAAATTTATGCTAAAGTTCACCCAAATTGAGAATTACAACAATTTCCGAACACCTGTTACTCCAGTTAAACCCTACACTCTGGCCTTCATCGATATCAGTTATCACATTTCGCGGTAAGCATGACATCATTCAATTCAATATATTACAGTTAAATACTGTTTTGTTGCGAAGAACTAATATATATGCAAGTATGTATTAGAATTTGCGAACCTAGTAACAAATTAGTTCAGTTGTGACCAGAAGGATAAACCAAAGGCAGCATGAACGGAAAGTATAATCTCATTCACATTCGTTTCATGCTTACTGGCGACTCATCAGTAGGAGCCGGTATTACGCCCTTTAACCACTATATATTTGGTAGAAGAATGTGGAATAATAGGACGGTACAATCTCCTATACGAACGTGTAAACCTGTAATAGTGAAGCTATCATAATCTAAAGTCAACGACAATACGACTTCAATGCTAACTCACACTATATATTATATATACCGAGTCTGTAAAGGATACTAACACTATGGCTATTGTGTTAGTAACAGATACCATTTTTTGAAATCGATGAGTACCGAATACTAACACAATGGTTTCCGAGTCGGTACATGATACCAACCTGATGGATATAAATTTATGCTAAAGTTCACCCAAATTGAGAATTACAACAATTTCCGAACACCTGTTACTCCAGTTAAACCATACACTCTGGCCTTCATCGATATCAGTTATCACATTTCGCGGTTAGCATGACATCATTCAATTCAATATATTACAGTTAAATACTGTTTGTTGCGAAGAGCTAATATATATGAAACTATTTATTAGGTTTTGCGAACCTAGTAACAAAATAGTTCAGTTGTGACCAGAAGGATAAACCAAAGGCAGCATGAACGGAAAGTATAATCTCATGCACATTCGTTTCGTGCTTACTGGCGACTCATCAGTAGGAGCCGGTATTACGCCCATTAACCAATATATATTTGGTTGAAGAATGTGGAATAATAAGACGTTACAATCTCCTAGACGAATGTGTAAACCTGTAATAGTGAAGCTAACATAATCTAGAGTCAACGACAATACGACTTCAATGCTAACTCACACTATATAATATATATAACGAGTCTGTAAAGGATACTAACACTATGGCTATTGTGTTAGTAACTGATACCTTTTTTAAATCGATGAGTACCGGATACTAACACTATGGCTTCCGAGTCGGTACATGATACTAACCTGATGGATATAAATTTATGCTAAAGTTCACCCAAATTGAGAATTACACCAATTTCCGAACACCTGTTACTCCAGTTAAACCATACACTCTGGCCTTCATCGATATCAGTTATCACATTTCGCGGTAAGCATGACATCATTCAATTCAATATATTACAGTTAAATACTGCTTGTTGCGAAGAACTAATATATACGCAAGTATGTATTAGGTTTTGCGAACCTAGTAACAAATTAGTTCAGTTGTGACCAGAGGGATAAACCAAAGGCAGCATGAACGGAAAGTATAATCTCATTCACATTCGTTTCGTGATTACTGGCGACTCATCAGTAGGAGCCGGTATTACGCCCTTTAACCACTATATATTTGGTAGAAGAATGTGGAATAATAGGACGGTACAATCTCCTAGACGAATATGTAAACCTGTAATAGTGACGCTAACATAATCTGAAGTCAACGACAATACGACTTCAATGCTAACTCACACTATATAATATATATACCGAGTCTGTAAAGGATACTAACACTATGGCTATTGTGTTTGTAACTGATACATTTTTTTTGAAATCGATGAGTACCGGATACTAACACTATGGTTTCGAGTCGGTACATGATACCAACCTGATGGATATAAATTTATGCTAAAGTTCACCCAAATTGAGAATTACAACAATTTCCGAACACCTGTTACTCCAGTTAAACCATACACTCTGGCCTTCATCGATATCAGTTATCACATTTCGCGGTAAGCATGACACCATTCAATTCAATATATTACAGTTAAATACTGTTTGTAGCGAAGACCTAATATATATGCAAGTATGTATTAGGTTTTGCGAACCTAGTAACAAATTAGTTCAGTTGTGACCAGAAGGATAATCAAAGGCAGCATGAACGGAAAGTATAATCTCATGCACATTCGTTTCGTGCTTACTGGCGACTCATCAGCAGGAGCCGGTATTACGCCCTTTAACCACTATATATTTGGTAGAAGAATGTGGAATAATAGGACGGTACAATCTCCTAGACGAATGTGTAAACCTGTAATAGTGAAGCTAACATAATCAAAAGTCAACGACAATACGACTTCAATGCTAACTCACACTATATAATATATATAACGAGTCTGTAAAGGAAACTAGCACTATGGCTATTGTGTTAGTATCTGATACCTTTTTTAAATCGATGAGTACCGGATACCAACAATATGGTTTCCGAGTCGGTACATGATACCAACCTGATGGGTATAAATTTATGCTAAAGTTCACCCAAATTGAGAATTACAACAATTTCCGAACACCTGTTACTCCAGTTAAACCAAACTTTGGCCTTCTCATCGATACTGCTATCACAGTCTGCGGTAAGTATGACATCATTCAATTCAATATATTACAGTTAAATACTGTTTGTTGCGAAGATCTAATATATACGCAAGTATGTATTAGGTTTTGCGAACCGAGTAACAAATTAGTTCAGTTGTGACCAGAGGGATAAACCAAAGGCAGCATGAACGGAAAGAATAATCTCATTCACATTCGTTTCGTGATTACTGGCGACTCATCAGTAGGAGCCGGTATTACGCCATTTAACCACTATATATTTGGTAGAAGAATGAGGAATAATAGGACGGTACAGTGTCCTAGACGAATGTGTAAACCTGTAATAGTGAAGCTAACATAATCTAAAGTCAACGACAATACTACTTCAATGCTAACTCACAATATATAATATATAGATCGAGTCTGTAAAGGATACTAGCACTATGGCTATTGTGTTAGTAACTGATACCTTTTTTAAATCGATGAGTACCGGATATTAACACTATGGTTTCCGAGTCGGTACATGATACCAACCTGGTGGATATAAATTTATGCTAAAGTTCACCCAAATTGTGAATTACAACAATTTCCGAACACCTGTTACTCCAGTTAAACCATACACTCTGGCCATCATCGATATCAGTTATCATATTTCGCGGTAAGCATGACATCATTCAATTCAATATATTACAGTTAAATACTGTTTGTTGCGAAGAACTAATATATATGCAAGTATGTATTAGAATTTGCGAACCTAGTAACAAATTAGTTCAGTTGTGAACAGAAGGATAAACCAAAGGTAGCATGAACGGAAAGTATAATCTCATTCACATTCGTTTCGTGCTTACTGGCGACTCATCAGCAGGAGGGGTATTACGCCATTTAACCACTATATATTTGGTAGAAAAATGTGGAATAATAGGACGGTACAATCTCCTAGACGAATGTGTAAACCTGTAATAGTGAAGCTAACATAATCTAAAGTCAACGAAAATACGACTTCAATGCTAACTCACACTATATAATATATATACCGAGTCTGTAAAGGATACTAACACTATGGCTATTGTGTTAGTAACTGATACCTTTTTTAAATCGATGTGTACCGGATACTAACACTATGGTTTCCGAGTCGGTACATGATACCAACCTGATGGATATAAATTTTTGCTAAAGTTCACCCAAATTGTGAATTACAACAATTTCCGAACACCTGTTACTCCAGTTAAACCATACACTCTGGCCTTCATCGATATCAGTTATCACATTTCGCGGTAAGCATGACATCATTCAATTCAATATATTACAGTTAAATACTGTTTGTTGCGAAGAACTAATATATATGCAAGTATGTATTAGGTTTTGCGAACCTAGTAACAAATTAGTTCAGTTGTGACCAGAAGGATAAACCAAAGGCAGCATGAACGGAAAGTATAATCTCATGCACATTCGTTTCGTGCTTACTGGCGACTCATCAGTAGGAGCCGGTATTACGCCCTTTAACCACTATATATTTGGTAGAAGAATGTGGAATAATAGGACGGTACAATCTCCTAGACGAATGTGTAAACCTGTAATAGTGAAGCTAACATAATCTAAAGTCAACGACAATACGACTTCAATGCTAACTCACACTATATAATATATATACCGAGTCTGTAAAGGATACTATAACTATGGCTATTGTGTTAGTAACTGATACCTTTTTTAAATCGATGGGTACCGGATACTAACACTATGGTTTCCGAGTAGGTACATGATACCAACCTGATGGATATAAATTTATGCTAAAGTTCACCCAAATTGAGAATTACAACAATTTCCGAACACCTGTTACTCCAGTTAAACCATACACTCTGGCCTTCATCGATATCAGTTATCACATTTCGCGGTAAGCATGACATCATTCAATTCAATATATTACAGTTAAATACTGTTTGTTGCGAAGAACTAATATATATGCAAGTATGTATTAGGTTTTGCGAACCTAGTAACAAATTAGTTCAGTTGTGACCAGAAGGATAAACCAAAGGCAGCATGAACGGAAAGTATAATCTCATGCACATTCGTTTCGTGCTTACTGGCGACTCATCAGTAGGAGCCGGTATTACGCCCTTTAACCACTATATATTTGGTAGAAGGATGTGGAATAATAGGACGGTACAATCTC